>JAQFVV010012774.1:690000-739762 GCA_028023455.1 Epiperipatus broadwayi | reverse complement strand
ATTATAATATGTTGTATATTCGCAGTCATGTGCAGTTTACAATTTATTATTTGCTCCATTGTCATTTTTTTAAATTTTAACTATATTATTTGTGTCAAGCATTATTATTTTCTCACTCCAACATAATAAGTAGTTTTATATTGTACAGTATTTGTTGCTATTATATTAATATTTGTTAAGTGTCTCTACACTGATATTTTAATACTATTTCGATTGAGTAAAATTTATAACATCTTCTAATAACCTGGACAGAAGCATAGAAATATATTGTTTTACATTATGCGTACTGGATTTGGAAATGAAGATTGTGTTTTGTGAGTAGGAGAATTACTGGGCAATAGATACCACTTATATGATAAAATTATAGAAATGGTTTTCAAAGAGATACACCAATGTATTAGTTAATAATATCTGTAAATTATAGATAGTAAATTAAAAAAAAAAATAATTATTTTAAATAATAATAATTATTAACCCTTTCAATGATTATTATTTAATTGGCCGAATGAGTTAAAAATCAAAACTTTTAATTGGCCAACTCACAACTTTAACAAAATCTATTGTTAAAATAGATCACTTTTAATAATATAAATACGTTAGTTTCATTTGTAAAAAGTATATTACTGAATTGTCAGATTACGAAAGCAAACAAAAGTCTTTTCAAAAATAAAATTTGATTTATAATTTAAAAAATATTCAATTGTGGTGAAATAAAAGTAACCGCTATTCAACCAACCAAAAAAGATTGCGTCAGCAATCTTTTTTTTTTTTCACTTTAACGTTACGATCAATATGTAGCAATAAATAAATAATTCTTGGTAATATCTTAACTATTTTTCTAAAATAATTTGATTTTTAGTATTATTTTATCAATAATAATTTGTAATTCAATTCAAATATTGTTTAAAATGTTGTAAACATTCGTTTATCATTTTCATAATAAAAATCAAAACGAACGTAACTTTTTACTTTTTGGCAGCCATTTCCCTTTCTGACAGAAGTTGGACAGCCAATAAGATTCAAGAAAAGTTGGTGAGGAGGTGGTGCTTTGGTTTTGCTTGACATATATGGTCATTTTTATTGATTTTTTTACTTGTAAAATAATTCTGAAGAGGGCACGATCTTACAGAACTTTTGATTTTCTTTCGAATGACATATAATATGTATACGTGGAATAAAAAGTAGCTGATTTAGAGTGACGTCAAATCTTCTCGTTTTTTGACGAGTCATGCATTCAAATGGTTAATAGTAATATGAGCAATTAATATTATCATTTACAATAATAATAATTATTATAAATGAATATTTTTATTATATGAATTATTATATGTTATAAATTAATATTTTATTATTGATTTAATACATTTTTGTTTCATTGCCATTATAATAGCAATGCATAAGCACATTTATTTATCAGAAAATCTATTTTAATAAAGTTTACATTAATAATTATTTTAAGACTATATTTCAAGATTCATAAAGAGTTTATACATTCATTTTCCTTAATAATAATTATTTAATTAGAATATAAAGATTATATTATTAACCTCTTTTCAAATGCACTTGTTGTGTAGGGGGCAGCATACAAATGCTGTTACTGCCTCCTACATTATTTTAATATTGATTATGCAAATTTGCATCAGAAAATATAACATTTCTGTATTTTAAGGCCAGTGGAAGTGAAATAGTTATATTTTAATAATTGTAAAGTATTTAAATGTTTTTCAAGTTATTAATTATGCTTTAGTTAAGTATTTACATATTCTGTTATCATATAATTTCATTTCTACTTTCTAAAAATATTAAGATTCCAAAATAAATTAAAAGAAATGTCAAATGTTTCATGTTTAATCTAATAATAATCATAATAATAATAATCATATTTTGTTAAAAAGTTAAAGTATTATTATTAATATTTTGTTCCAAGTGCATTTTACTCTGAATTTGATCCCTGAGATCAAGATATCCTAAACCTGTAAAAGAACTCATATTTAAGATTAAGATATTTTAAAACATAAGATTTGATATTTTAAACTTGCAAAAGAACTTATATTTAGAATAAATACAATATTTTTAGAACATACAATAAGATAATTAAGAGTGAAAAGAATCAATATTTGAAATCAAGATATCTTAAGAATTAAGATACAAATATTTTGAATTATAAAATAATCTTGTATTTTAATATTCATATTTAGCAGTGGTATTGTCTACAAGAGAACTCATACTCTGGAGTGGTATTTTAAAATCCATGTCATATAGTGCCTGTGTGTGTAATCTTTGATTGTTCAGCAAGCCTGTGATTGCTTTATGGATTTTCATGATTACATTGTTTGTTTTTTGTGACCAATGTGGTGGACTTAATTGTAAGGCTTTTTATATGTCGCACCACCCTTTGGTCAGTCAGGTTACAATATTTATAATATTCAAGATTATATCACTGTGCAATAAATATTTTAAAATACTTTCTAACCCAGCATAAGAAAATAATTAACAAGAATAGAACAGTTGTTTATTTTTGTGGCTCAATTATTAATGAAGAAATTTGTTTCAAACACTTAGGTTAGAAAGAATAAATATTTAAATCAATCTTGCAATATATTTAAATAAAAAAAGTTCATATATATATATATATGAATTTCTTTTATTTCTGCTTAGGCCATATAAAACATAGAACCAAGTATTCTGCTCTGGTACTCTTGCCAGTAACTTTGAATAAATACATAATTAAGCATTTTGATAAATAAGTTTAGTCAACTAACTTATAGTAAACTCAATATCGATAACTAAATAGATATTTAATTATTTTAGTAAGTCAAGAATTAATGATAAGAAAAAAAAATACATTTTTGCTTGCTAAGAGCTTATTTGGAGTTTTTTAAAAAAACATTTGTAATACAAGCTTGTTTAAATTAGGTCATGTGACATCTGACTTCTTTTATTTGTAATTTTAATTTTTGCTATTAAGGCTTTGGTGGTTTTATATTGCTAAAGCTATTAATATATGGGGTATCTGAGCTTAATTCAGTCCCATATGGCTATTTAGTTATATAGCTGGATTGGAAGACATATGGATGTCTGAAAATTTCAGATTTTCTACTTAATAGTTATCCATTAGATAAAGTGTTGGGCGTGTACTAGTATTTTTAATCTAATGCTTGAATATCTTGAAACCATTAACAGAAAACAGTCTGGGGTTGAGAATATTCTGCAAAGCTTGTTAAAAACTTATTTGCAGCTATTTATAAAATATATATTCATATATAAAATATTTTAAACGTCCCATGGGACATTTAAAATATTTTATATAGATTTCAGCTAGCGTTATGCATTGTTTTTATTTAAATATAATGTTTTCAATCCAAATTTAGTTTATTATTATTATTATTATTATTATTATTATTATTATTAATTTTGTATACATACCAACTTTATGTAATGATACACTTTAAAAAAAAAAAACGTTTTTATGAAAATATATTTACAAATGAGAACATATTTAAGAGAGTATTATTTTACCATGACTTAAAATTTCCCTGGCTTAATTTTTCACTATAATCCGTTTAGAAATCATTAAATCGAGATCTAGATGTTGGGTTGCAATAATAGAATGGTCAATTCTAGAGCTCAAGCTTTATGTAAATTTCAAACAACAAACTATTTTTTATTTTTAGTCCAAAAACTTTAATCAATTTAGTATCTACTAATTTTTGAAATTTCTAATCAAATGTTAAATTCTTTTAATAATTAATAATTTGTAAATAGTCATGTCTTTTAAAATTCAGATTCGAATCCAAATCGTAACTCAGCAAGCTGTCATATAACCACTTTAGTTAATAGTTTTTAATATATATATATATACAAAAAGAAAATATCTATGCGTTTTTTAAAAAAATTATATATAGAATTACGTTCTTTTATTTTGCCAATTGAAATTAAAATTTTAAAATGATTACATCTACAAGTAAATAATACTTTTTAGAGTATATGAAACTTAGAATTTGTTGCTTCCGTAATCACTCATGTTATTAAGAAGTGTTGAAATTTTATTCATCCAAATTGTACACATGTAGAGCTTCAAAATTAATAAAGCGAGCAAAATTCCAGGTCTAAACTTAATAATAAAAAATTCTCCGATTATTTAATGATTTTTATTTGAGAAAATTGTTAAAGCAAACCTATTAAGACAGCAAACGATTCTGCGATAATCATTTGTAGTTTTAAAGATCAAAAAATAAAATCTCAGAAATTTGTTCAATTTTCACGCGATGGACGATAAATGATAAGCTTCGTTATGAGAAAGATCAAAGATTTTGTTGGCTGAAGATTAACAAGTCCCGGCAGAAAACGTATTTGTTTTTCAGTGGGGTCGGAATCAGGCATGCTGTGGTCGAGACCTTGCTACCCATTTTCCACTATCTCTGGCAAGCCGCCTAATAACTAGCTGCTACCAATTGTCTTGATTGAGTTAATGAGAAACCTGGCACTTTATTATTTTTGTAAATGATTAGATTTGTTGTAGACGAGGACGAGCAGGTAGCGCGAAAAGTCATTATAGGACAATTAAATTAGACAAAGCTGTCCGGCACAAATCGACTGCACTGACGACGAACAAAGGATTTTTCATTTTTCACACTCTTATTATATTATATATTAACTATACTCAAAAAAAGTTTCAACTTTAAAATGATTTGAAAATTAAATGTACCGGACTATTGATCTAATTTTAAAATAATTTTACTCCTCAGTGCTCTTTTTATTTTTATAAATAATTACTCCTGCTCTTAAAATTATTGTAATTATCATGGGTCATTATCACTTTATAATAAGGCGAAGACCTCTTCAATGTAATTACAATTTTTATAGCCTCAACAATACCGTAATAACTAGGAATAATAACCGAGAATGTAGTCACCGCAGAAATTTGAATTGTACCTGTTCAAAATTTTGTAGCATCTACATATATGTGTTTGATCAAGTCGATATCGATTTCTGGGGAACGTAAGATTTTAATATAATTTTTTTTTGGGGGGGGGGGTATGATTGTTTTTTTTTTCCGCTCAGTTTGAAATATTTTGTTGTTAATATTATTATCGATAACTACTTTGCAGTCATTGCAGCTCAATATAGATATTAAATTTAAAAAAATAAAAAAAAATACAATAAAGATAAAAAGAAAACATAATGTAATTGACACCTCGATGTGACCAACCGCTTCCCACTTCTTAAATATTTATATATACATATTATCTACCTCCAAATAAACCTCTCTAGAACAACATTTTTATCACTTTCCTAAATGCTAATCTAATCTGTCCTACATTAATGATTTATACAATTATATTTTTTGAAGTTGATATTTTAGTATATTTGACTTTTATCTAATTAATAGTTGTGAAAATATAATTTATCCAAATCATATATCTTTATATCTGGCGAACAAACTTTCGCGTACTTTATAGTTGTTATCTTTTATTTTATCCTGATCATGTGCAGTTTTCATTTATTCTCTTTACGTTTGAATGCTAACTTAATATTTAATTTAAATCTATACACGTATTTTCTTTCTCTAGTTTGTTGATGGATGTCTCTTATTTTGCTTTTGCTTTCTTCCGTTACAATTTGTCGCAATCAACATTGCTGTCGATAAATTAAGTGATTTATCTTTGTATATGTTATACATAGATCTTAAAGTTCAAATAATAATAATAATAATAATCAGCATAGGAAAATTAAATGCAAAAGGAAAAAAAATTGGCATTAAATAAAATGCAAGAATGGAGAATGTGCAAATAAGTAGGCCAATTAACTTAACAAATTAAAATAAAAGCATGTTAATTAAAATGAAATTACAATAGGTCTGACAATAAACAGTGTATTGGATTAATAAATAATTAAGAATCATCCAAGCTGTTCAAAAATGGAGATGGTAAAATTATATGTATATAAAAATAAATGAGCAATTTTTAAATGTTCGAACAAATGGGGGGGGGGGGGTTGATATTAAAAATATCAAGAATCAACTGCTCAAAGACTATAAAATGCTATGATAACATTATTGTTTAAGAAATCTCATCAAAAAAATGCTAACAATGAGGATTTTTTTTAAAAAAAAAAAAACATTGAGGAAATTAAACTCGATGATGATATAGTTAATGAATATAAAGTTTCTCAAATTGATAAAAATATATGGGGTTCCCCTCTTTTCTTTCATAGCGTAAGCTTGTGGTTAAACACCTGTAGAGGTCCCTACTATCGTATTTTACACGCATATTCTCGAGGTTATAGCCTCAGTAAATATTACTTATGAAAGACTTAAAAAAAGCTTAAAAAAAGAATGTAATCACTTAGTACATGCAAGTAATCACTTAGTACATGCAATGCAAAAAGTAAAGAGTTTATTGGCTGTCTATTATATACAGGTAAGACTAGGTTTTAATTAAAGATAAGATATAACAAATATTACAATATTGGCTTGTGTATATCGATTAATATTGAAAAATAATGCTGGAAAACTCCCAAAAAAATAGAAAAATTTTGATGGTAGTGATGCTTAAAGAAGTCAGAAAAGAATATGTGTGAGCTAAGATTAAAATTTTTTGGGAAAACTATGTCTGACAGTGATGAATGTGTCTGAGGCATTTGTTCATTAGATGTTGTAGAATTACATCTTTAAGCCAGGTTTAACAACATTGTAAGAGAGTGACTTAGTGTTTTTGCAGTTAAAATGCCAAATTATTGGATTTACTTCAACTCTACAAATCAAAGTATGCCTAGTATATCAATTATATAAGTGCATGATTAGTATGTAATGTAGATTCAATGTATATACAAATTTTAAAGATTCATACATTAGCATTGTTTGATTGTACCTTTTATCAGTGGTTAAAAACACTAATGCAATTAATTATTATTATGTTACCATGACTGAAATTATTATTAATGATAGAATTTTTATAGAAATAAAAAGAGAATGATACTAAAATAGGAAGGAAACTAATAAGACAGACAAATAAAGCAGCGACAACCCTGAGACCAATTCAACTCTTATCTCCTATTATTTACAATATAAGAAATAAAACTGAAGATATGGGAAACAGCAGCATCATGAACAGAGATACAAGAAGGATTATAATAGCCAGAAAACAAAGAAACATCAATAAAACTATAAGAAAAGTATTAAATTGGCATATCATAAATATTAATTATCAAAAGAAACAATAATGATTGCAAAGAAATTATGGAGTGAATAAAATTATAATAAGTTATTTTATTCCCAACTCCAGTAATAGTATTGCAGACCATGAATTGGGTCACAGCATGTGATAGAGTTTTTAGTTTAAATAAATATCAAAATAGTAAAAATTTTAATGTATAAAATAAAAGTGAATACAGATTTAGTTTGATATTATATCACTATCATAATAAAAATTAAAAAGAAAAATACTCTAAACTAAATAAACACCCATTTATGTTGTAGAAAAGTATATATAACTAAACATATATATACTTTCTCTATTCATTTGCATAAAAAGAGGATTTGGACTTAGTAAAAAAGAGTTATGAGGGGGGATCTAAAAATAACTGGAATCATCCTCTGGCTTGCGTGCCTGTTGTAGTATATGCTTCAGCTATTACATACTTGTTGCAGATACTTTTCTGCATTAATCTGCTAAATGACATTATTATGTAAAATCGCAGTGCCATGTAGCACATTTCTGTGTAAAGTATATTTCATGTATTTGTTAATTTTTTCAATAACTAAAATGGTCAAACAATGTTAAATTCCGTTTTTTATAATGCTTAGAACAGATTACAAGTAAGCTGATCTCATAAAACACAGGTTTTCCCAACTTATCTATCAGCTATATTCACTTAATCTTGCTTCTGCGATTTTTTTTTAATCTCTTAAGTGAAAAAATGTCTCTTTTTTGTGGACTTAGAAGTAGTGGGAAAAAATTATGAAGAAATTAAAAGGCATCACTTGCAAGTATTTCTGGACTACTTTGAAAAACAAAAAAACACATTTAGAACAATGTATTGCATCAAATAGATAGTAATTTGAAAGAGATTAAATTTATAACACTTAAAAATAAATAAACAGTTTTTCCACAAATTGTTCTTGCACTTTTTATAAATTCCACTTCATGTTTTCTTCCTTCATTTGTTTCTTCATTGTAAAATAAATATCCACTTTTTTTCTAATTTTAAAGAGTCTAACAATGTTCTGTTTAATATTAAGTAATTTTGCCAATTCATGCAACCTTCCATTATTTGAAAATGATCTACAGCTGTAGGAACCTGAATAAAAGGTTATCATTGAATTGCAGCCTGGACCCGTAATCAGACGAGTTTTAGTATCTGCCTTTGGATGACAATACTTCCTTGACTTGCAAATTTACAGTCTCCTGTAAATATTAGAAATAATTAGATTTGTCTGTCATTAATGTAAATATCTATCTATCTATCTATCTATCTATCTATCTATCTATCTATCTATCTATCTATCTATCTATCTATCTATCTATCTATCTATCTATCTATCTATCTGTCAATGTATCCATCTATCTGTGAATCTATCTATCTATTTATCAATCTATCTATTTTATCTATCCATAGTCTTCCAATCATCCATCCATATATCTATCTATCTATCTATTTATCTTTGTATTTATTTATCTAACTTTCTATTTATCTAACTACATCCATCCAATTGTTTATATACTTATTTATCTATCTATCTATATTGTAACAGACAATTATATATTATTGAAGCTCCATTCTCGGAAAAATTACTAATAAGATTTTTGGCAATTTATATAATGGTTGGGAGATACAAATTTACATAATTTTTGAGAAATAAATCAATTTCATGTAACTACATACAACGACTGGGCATTCATATAAAGACTATATATTCCAATTGATCGTTTTATATATTACGAAGTTTGAACAATAAAATATGTAATTTACAACAAAAGCTAAGTTATCTATCCTAGCTTGCAAATATTTTTAATTTATGAAAACCATGTAAATCAAAATGTTTATCTATTATATGTCCCTGCTAAATCTCTATTTTTTTTCATTGTCAGGAAAATACTAGAAATAAAAGTAATAAGACAGAATGTTAATTATTACTTGGACAATTGTAAATAAAACATATGAAGAAATTTAAATGTAACCCATTAAAAGAGCAGGTACAGACAAATATTTCTCAAGTTGAAAATAAATGTTGACATGAACAAAAACAAGAACCAACAAATAAATGATAAATTTATTACAAAGATGCACATGATGACTGAGATACAGACTTATTATATACCTGTATCAACATACGTAATATATAGGGTAAATGAGCGCAGACTTTTACTTGATCACAACTCTCCACTCTATCTCATACCACTGATACACTTGAACACATATATGACGAAAAGATAAATAATCAATATGGTATTTCGTGCTAAACCAGCACCCATCAGTTGGTCCAGATTATCATCTCCACACACATATGCAGTAAGTACTCAGATATATATTAAGATGGCCAATCTTCATACTTTAATGGACAGGCTTCACTCCACTCCTTTCTCCAACTCTTCAACCATCCATCCAATTGAAAATCTGATGATGGAACAATCAAAGGCTACCCTGAGGCCAACATTCTTGTCATATGAATAAATCAACATAAAATTGTTTAACAATTGGTAAAAAAACAACAACTAAATAACAAGAAGAAATCAAAAGAAAAATAAACAAATATCTAATATGATAACGTCATCAAAATTTTATTGGGTTCTTAAAAGTTTTATGCATTTACTTTTATTTAACCAAAAAAGGATTAAAAATTTTCAAATTATGTTTTATGAGTCATAAATGAATTTATATCTCAATGATCAAATTCATTCAAACATGTAAGATAATCATTACTCTTAACAGTGTGCAATCTTTTTGCACTTGCAGCTTCCATACTCAGACTCAAATTTTACTTCACCCTTTACATGTTTTTGTCAACCTATTATATGCATATAAGAATAGTAATAATAAGAGTTGTTTTACCATATAAAAATATATATCTTTATCTTATATTTCATTAAGTATGATTTGATATAAGAGCTTTGAAATAACTGCATATTATCAAAAAAATTATAATAATGCTTGATTCTTAATAGATTTATTGACTTGTAGCAATTACAAAAATTTTAACCTGTTTTAGGAAATGTGTACATTCAAAAATGTAGTACCACGTACCAATGTTAAGAGGATACTAGTACAAAGAACAAAACTCTGAAAATAAACAGGAGAAATGAGAGCAATGTAAGTGAAATGTCATTATGATGTGCTGTTTTTACAAAGTGGAATGAAATACAAAGAAGAAAATGTTTAAACACAAAAGTAGTTGGACACACAATAATTGAGTGAGCAGTTTTCATGTGTTTTTAAGTCTTTAGGTTTATGGTTTTTTATTTAAAAATTTATTATCCAATAAGGAAATTTCTCAAAATTTCTGCACACCCCAACAATTATTTTGTGATCCCTGGAGGACACTGCTCTTAAATTTAACAGAATTATTAGATGTTGCTTCAATCATAATCTCTAATTATTTATCATTAATGTTTTTTTTGTTATTGGATAATCTATTTATTTAGGTAATATCATATTTTGAATTTGGGTAGAAATAGTAGAATATTTATAAATTAACTCTCCCAAAATATCTATTAAAATATTTTATACTCTCTGCAACAGTGCATTTATTTATACTCACTTTTCATTTAATATTTCAAATAAACATGAATATGTTCATTTTAACGTTATTTTGACTGGAATCACAAACTAATAAAATAGATTAAATAATATATATGGTTAACTCATTAAACAAATACTTCATCTTTTAATATGTTATATGCATTTTTACTGAGAACATTAAAACAGTAGTAATTTTTTTTTTTAAATCGCAACTATCTTTTTACTTTCATAAACTATTTTGAATTTTAACCTGTTCACTAGACTTAATAAGAACTTCATCATATTTGCAACATTTTATTTTAAAATTAAACCTTTATTTTGTATTATATATCGATAATCTTTACATTATTTATTACAAATGTAAGCTTACAAATGAAAGACATTCTAACAGTTAATATTTGAATTTTGCAAAATTAACAAATAAACTACTAAATTGAATTTTTAATTAAAATAATGGCACTTTTTATTATTGGATCATAATCTTGTCTATTCATCAAGATTGTAGAACAAATATTTCTTATATCGATTCCATTCTTAAAATAAAAATGAATTTTAATTAAAGCATTATAAAATTATAATACAAAATTTTAATGCTACAATTAACAAACGATTGAAAGAGGAAAGTGCTTTGGGTAAAATTGATTGTGGTGATGGAAATGAAAGAGAAAACTAAGTAATTTTAGCAGAAAAAGAAAAATTGTATATGATAAATTCTTTATTTTGAAAAAAATATTAAACAAAAATGAAAATGGAAACATGCAAATTAAGGTATAACAATATTGGATTATATTTTGACTAATAGAAAATATATATTTCAAGACTGTAAGTTCTTTATAGATTGAACACAGGAAGTGATCATCAATTAGTAACATGTAAAATTCATGTTAATACAAAATTAGAGGAATGAAAATTATTAAGAAAATAGTATTAATTATTGATATTGCTAATCTTCAGAAACATTTCAGTGAAATTAAATTTTAACATTAAAAATTATTTTAAAATATTAAAATCTTTTAAAGATGATTCAGTATTAATTAAAATCAATAAGAAATTAATTGATACTCTATTAAGCTTAACTGGAAAAAAAATAGCTGATACAAAAAAGAGTTATATACAAGTAAATTTACTATTGAGATAAGACTATGTAAAAAAAATCATCCAATAAAAATGAATTCAATATCTAAAGTTTTGTAAAATAGTTGAAGAAAAAATGAATATCGATATAAAAAAATATAATTGTGAATTAGCAAGAAAAGATAAAAAATAAAAATATCAAAAGTGTGACAAAACATCTTGGGAGTGAAAGTAAAATTGTTTCAGCAATTAAAAAAATATAACTACTACTACAGTTGTATGAATTATATACTACTAAATAACAAGAAAACAAAGTATCCTGTGCAATTACTACATTTTCTAAATGGTCGAATATTTTAAAGAAAGTATGATGCAATTAAATCCCACAAATAAGAGAATTATTATTGATAATTTAAAAGAAGCAATAAAGAAATAGAAAAATTGTTGGCAAAGTTATTTACCAATTGCCTGAATGATAAAGAGGTACCAGATGATTAAAACAATGCAGTAATAATATTGCTATTTAAAAAGTGATATTAGAAATTTGAGAGAATCGCTCTTCAATCGGTTCGATAGAAAATGTTTATAAAGACAATTGTAATTTGTTTTAGTAAAACTTTGAATTTATGAATCATCAAGATATAGATCAGGAATAATCACATTCTGGAAAATATCTATCAAAATGCAAACATTAATGATTAAGTTACATGACAATATAAAGGAGATTAAAATTGAAAAAAATGCAGGGTGGAATGGTTTCATCCTACAAGATTATAGTTTTACAAGAACTATTTTATGATTCAAAATAGAAAGCTATGGGAGAGTGGAGAAATAAAAATAAATGGAGATTATTTAAGTCATGTAGATTTTGCAGATGATGTGGTTGCCTTTGCAAATAATTCTTGAGAGCATCAGGAAATGTTGCAATAGTTATGGGATGAAAGCAAGAAAGAAGGACTGAAGTTAAATCCTAAAAAAAATGAAATAATATTCAATGAATTTTCTTAAAAGAAAAAAATAAATACTGATAATCATGAATTAGAATAGGTTAATAACTATAAATATTTTTGCCATATTATCTTTGACAGAAATTAAACTTAGATGGTGTTCTTTAGTAAAAATAACTTAATATTAAAATGAAATATCCTTTGTATTTAACAGTTTTTAATGGATGATTTTACCAGTTCTTATATATGAATCTTGTAAGTAAAACAATATAGGGATGTCAGGCCAGTCAGCCAAAGGACAACTTAAAAATAAAATATATGGATGAAAGAGCATCATTGAAAGAACTAAGAAAGTAGAATGGAACTAGGATGGACATATCACTGCTAGAAGAGATGATAACAGATTAAAAGTTAAAATTTTAAATTGGATCCTAATAAATTAAAAAAAAAAGATCACAGGTGAGATGAATGAATGTTTTGTTGGTGTGATGTGGAGAAGAAAAGCTATAAATCATAAAAACTGAATTAAATCTATAATGGATGAAAATAGTGTTGATGATAACTTACATATATGCTTTTAATATGTATTGTAACTAAATTAATTATGTGCCCAAAATATATAACCATTGTAACTAAATTATTAAAGGAGACTATTGTAACTTAAATTATTAATGGGACTAATGTTCAATTTAAACATTATAACTCAGATATTAATTCAAACAAGTTGTCCTTCAAATTATTGTAGCCAAAATACCTTGTAGCCAAAATATTAATTATCAATCAAAAGGGCATTGTAATTTAAATTAATTTCTACTTAAGATTTTTAATACATTGTAGCTAAAATATCATATCCACTTAATATTCTCACAATATCTATAATGTCTGTGTCTTGAGAGAGAAAATGATGATGAGATAGATATAAATCAACTCCATGATAGCAAAATAATATCATAATAATAATGATTAGAAACTAGTCATTTCAGTTATCTGGTATCTGGCCTATTTCAAACCCTAGTTAGGCAGCCATTGTATCCTCACTAAACAAATAGAAACACATGGCAACTTAAATAAACCATGAAGACAATATAATTCATGAAATAACATCAAGTGGGTGAGTACCTTGGTAATCCAATGAAAATACTTCCTCAATAAATTCAACTGTAAATTTTAATCACTTTTATCTCTTGGTTTTATATTAAGTGAACATCTAAGTGAATAACAAGTGAATATGAGGTGAATATGGTCTATCAGGGCACCACTAGGTTATATGAACCTAGACAAAGTTATATTCTATAACCTTTTCAAATGTACCAGGTTCAAACCCCTTTCGGTACCTTATTTCTAACAAAATATATGATTTTTGATTTTAGACCCATATCACCTTATGCACTAGTATTAAAATAAACACA
The DNA here is from genome assembly GCA_028023455.1 of Epiperipatus broadwayi. Taxonomy (NCBI): domain Eukaryota; kingdom Metazoa; phylum Onychophora; class Udeonychophora; order Euonychophora; family Peripatidae; genus Epiperipatus; species Epiperipatus broadwayi. The sequence goes on along the minus strand of JAQFVV010012774.1, from coordinate 725,592 downwards.
AAACATCCTTAAGCTACAGCGGTGTATATAAAATGCATCATACAGAAATTATCTCCTAGATTTTCAATATGATAAATGTGTTTTAATATCTTCATAAGTTTTACTAATTTATATTACACTATTAATTTAGGCTTGGTAATTCACTCATCTTTGAGTGATGTAGATGTTGGAATTGTGGTTATTATAATACTAAGAAATCAATATTTATTTATGGCCTCTAAACATTTATCTAGCTCATTAATTGATAACATGATGGTGACAATGATGATGCTGGGACGTCCAGCACAGCTTTAGAACTAAGTCTAACATGAAATTCAGTCATTAGAAATTCCTAACTATTTGGCTAATTTTAGCATGTCTAAATTAGAACTTAAACAGTTAATATTCATTGGTGATGATGAATGATCACAACTAATAAAGAATATTCTTAATGAAAATATATGCCTCATTTAATAAAACAAATTAACATTTATTAATGCATTACTAACATATACATACAATTTAAAGATAAAAATTATCAATTTATATGACTAATAATAATAATGAGTGATTATATTGAAATCATAAGAATAATATTAAATTCTTCCCCCTTTCCCATTCATGACAATATCCCACATTTATAATGTATATCAATTGGGATAACAAATTGCTAAAATTCTCTATCCACAAGAAAAATATTTCATAAAAAAATAAACACTCTTTGTGCACACACACTTTGTATCCTTATACATCTTAACATAACATGTAAAGTAGAATGACTAATGAGAAAAATGTTAGTGAAATTGAAAGAAGAAGATTTCCAGAAACAAGTTTTTAAATTACTTCTCTCCCTCCTCTCTAAGCTATTAAGATAGCTATTCCTTAACTCAAAGCAAAATAATCCAATATTTCTAATGTTATATGTCTATTATTCTCACATTCATACACCATTATGTACATGTGACAAGTATTATTATATCACCATGTATGTGTGTGTTGATACCCTTAGAGACAAAACCTTATTTAAAAACGAATAATAATACAAAAAAAATATTTTACATATTAATAACATCTCATAACTTTAGATTAATCTAAAATAATACCCTTTAGAAAACAAAATTTATCAATGAGTTGGTATAATAATTTTAGCATACATAAAATCATTAATGAAGCTTATAGTTATTACTGAAGAAATTCTTGGTTTAACTCGATTTTAGTTGTTTTTAAAGTTCTGAGATAAGAAAATATAAACTTTATTGCTAAAAATTTTACTAATAGTGACTGATATCATAAAAAGGAAAATATATAATGAAAATTCATATTACCAGCCCCTTTTATTTTGTGGAGGCTTCCAAGAGTTCAAACTCAGCTTGTTAAATGTCTATGTTTTTTCAGCAAACACATACCAATCTGTACCATGGGAATATAACCAATTTTCACAGTTCACTGGAACAGTCTCTTTTCTTGGAGCTTATAATTATTTTATGGTGATGATGATGATGAGGTTATTTGCTTCAGTGGGAACCATTTGGCACTGGAACTGTTTCTTCTGTTCCTGTTCAGCATAATTCTTCTAATAGGTGGAGGATATCTGTTGTTCTCATATTTCTAATTTTGCTGGGGTTTAAACTCAGTCACTGGAATCTGAAATTGCATGGTTTAATACTTATCAGCAGATTATTTATTTTCATTCAGCCTTTAAATGCAGGTGAATCTTTTCTTCTACTTAAAATATGGATGAGCAGCCAATCATCTTCGATCTCCTTTCTCTCAAATCAATCATAAGGTGTAGAATAGTTTAATTCAGACTTTTTTATATATGATGTGTCAGCTGTATGGCAGGTCAGCAAGCCCAAGATGAAACATGCATAGATTTTTAACCTGCCATTTTGTTCATATTAATCTTCAAAAAAAATTATATAAAGAAAATGATTTCAAATTGATATCTTGCAAAATTTACAGCTTGTCTTTTCCACAGTTTCATTATTTAAAATTCTTTATTTTAATTGACTTTCAAGGCTTATTTATATTTTTATTTTCAGTTATACTGATCATATGTTTTCCTTTAGCTGTTGATTAACAAAAAATATAAGAAATTCACAATAACATGATTTCTGGAAAGCTTAATTTGTTTTTTTAAGGAAAACTATATTAAACGTTTTTTTTCTCACTCTGCTGGAAAATATCACACTCCTATAATATTCCATGTCTTCTTTTTGATCTCTCTGATATGAAAATTTTTAAGCTGTCTGAGTTTTATCAAAACAAAAAGTCTTTACAACAACTAAAACCTCAGAGTAAAAAAAATAGTTTAACAAAATTGTCTCTTTTTTTTCAATATGTGTAAATGTAGATTTATTTATGCAATACACTCACACACACCTTGCCATTCAAATCATTTATAAAAACTGGCCTATTAAAATAATCTGAATGCTTCTTAAAAACTATAATTTTAATATTTAAAATTAAATCCTTATAACTTTTAAACCCAAATTATAATCCTAGCAAACAAAATAGAAATAGAGAATAAAATATTAGAATTAATCTAGCAAGTGTAGACTAGCTTTGAAGAAATTAATATTTGAAATATAAAAATGACAAACTAAATATCTTGTCTACAGACAAATGCCTATATGTATTATATTCCTACTTTTAAAAGAACTATTGAATAATTAAAAGGTATGTACTAATCTTTTGAGTTTTGTCAACACACAAACAAATAATGAACATAACTGCCCCCCCACTCCCTTTCTGCTTTAGGCTTTATAGAACTTGACCCTGTAGAGTTTAAACTTGGGTGCACTATAGCTTCCTTTCCTATATAAAAATGTGATGATTTTTGGTTCCATATTTCCCTTCATACACATGACTACAATTTTAGCTACTGGCTAAATTGAAATGGGCACAGTATAGAGGTTTAGTATTAATCTCACTGTAAAATGTTATTTAGAAAATAATTTATTAATTAGGAAGTCATAAGTGATTAAGGTTTTTGAAACAATTTAAAAAATGGATTTTTTTTTTTTTTTGCAAAAATAATTCGGCTCACATAATTCTGCTCACATGTGAATAAATTAGCTTCTGAATTGTTTTTGGGAAACAAGAAAATTAGAGTTTTAAGAAATTATATAAGGAAATATATTTTCACTACAAATTAGAGATATCATCAGTTAATCATTTAATTATCAACTCCAGTTTTTATAGTGAAAACATATTAGAAAAGAATTTTGACAATATTTATCGGTTGTTCATCATAATAAAGTGCAAAAGAAGTAAAAAAACCTAACTACAAAAGAAGAAAGTAGTTGTTATTATATCCTCAATACAATAACAATGAGAAAACAGCTATTCATTTAGTTTTTTTCAATATGACAAATTAAGGTCATTAATTACATATCTATCATTATCTATCAGCCATATAGTGCCTAGGTAAAATATATATCTTGCCTGAATCCTGGCATAAATTCTGAAATGTATTTAGTGTACTGCTATGTCAAAAAATATGATGATGCAGAGACAGTCTGAATAGTGCCTCTCTCTTATTAACACAGAGGCAAATCTCTCCATACAGTAGTGTGTCAGTCACTGCAAGCCAGAGTAATCAATGGATGCAGGAAGGGTTGTGCATAAAATCCCTATATAGTGCCTACTCATTCAGACTACTTTCTGGCTTTGGCTTTCATAAGTGTGAAGCCATGGATCTGATGGCACTGCACCTAGCTCTTAGAATCTAATGCAACCCTCCAGTGGCCATCTTTTATGCACAAACCTTCCTGCATCCATTGATTACTCTGGCTTGCATAGAGAGGGGCTACTGTATGGAGAGTTTTGCCTCTGTGTTAAACAACTTGTGTATGCATAAGGAATGGTGACCATGTGATGTCTAGGTTTCTTATTGTGATTAAGACCTAAATCCACCAAGAAAACTACAAATCTATTTGCAAGTTAAGCAACTGTGAATAGGATTGTATTTTGGAATCAGTAAAACTTTTACATTAATCTTCCTATGTAAATAAGTCAATTATTTTATATAGCACAATGTTTATAAACTGTAATATTTAAACAGCATTAAACTGTTGCACATGCACTTTGGATTTTAACTATAAAATTCTATCTTTTCCAAAGACTTTATCATGTGTTTGAAGTGTTAGTATTCATTCATTTTATAGTTAAAATCCAAAGCGCATGTGCAACAGTTTAATGCTGTTTAAATATTAATCTTCCTATGTAAAGATAATACTATTTTGAAAACAATATTGAATGATAAACCCATTACAAACATTCAGTGAAAGAAAAGAAGTCAGCCAATAAAAAAAAGCTTTAAACCCCTATCTTTCATAATTACCTGGCAGTAATATTAACCATTCGATATTTAAAAAGCTGGCAAGAAATTTATATATATCAATTTTCAAAAGACTTCTGAATAAAAGTGTAATGAATTGTAATTTTTGTTTATAGTATATTTAAAGAGGAGTTGAAATTTTAGCAGAGAAGAGCATTCTCATTTTTTACAGCGGTAAAGCGAGAGGAGAAATCTAATTTTTTTCTGTTATTATTTAAGTTAAAGCAGCATTGAATTTGACTCGTATATTGTATATAGGTAAAATTGTGAAAAAATAGATAATTTTACATATCTATTCTTAAAATGCAATTAAATTATTTAAGATTAAATTAATATATATATAAAGTACATCTTAAGAATATATTAGTTCAAATCCTAATAGTATATATAATTATGAAAATCAATATTCTTTATTTTATTAGTGAGTTATTAATTTTAACAAATATATTAGTCTAGTCCTCATTTGATTTTCATTCTTACGTATATAAATAGTTTATTGTTCACCTGTTTAATTAAATAAGAGTGATTAGTGGGCTGGAAACAATCTCAGAACTAAAAATTATAATAGGAAACTGGTATATATATATATAAAAGAATTCTAAGTAAAGTCTGAAGAATAGCTCTTTATTTTATAAGTGAACTCATTATTGTAACCTATGCCGAGGTACAAGACAAATAAAAGCTATCTTTTAGATATTATATCTCTATATCAGTATTGGTTTGTCCATATTTGAATTGCAATTAAATATTTTTTTGAATTAGAAAACGGTAAATGTATTTTTAAAAGTATAACTAAATGGAAAGATCTCAACAAATTCATTTATGTAAATTAAATTTGGAATGCACTAATTTTTTTTTTTTTTTGCAGTAAATGTTCATTTAAATTTTGTAGAAATGTAACCATCAATTTTTTTTTTAATCTGTATTATTCCCTAAAATAATTAATGTTTGCTTATTAGTATATTTATTTCAAAAAGTAAAATAATATATATTAAGGCTACAACCTTAACACTATGCGCCTGAAAACGACAGTAGGGACCTCTACAAATCTTTAACACAAGATTTATTTAAAAGACAAGAGCGGCCACTATGATATAAACCTATTTTCTAAATAAGTAGGAGAATCTTAAGCATTTTGATTTGAGAGCATAAGACTATTCAATATCTCACTAATTAAGTCCACAAATTCTATAACACATTAACACTAGCGCGAAATCTTTCGATTTAAAAATTTATTTTATTTGTTTTTAATGAGTAAAAAAAACATGTGTATGAAACTTTAAGTTTATTTGTTGCATAAGGAAAACATTAGTCCATATAAAAATTTAGTGTATTTTAATTTTATTAATAAAAATATGCTTTAAATAAATGAAAATATATTTGCAATGCAAAAACAACGTTTAAATAAAATAAAACATTATTCTTTTTTGTCAAGGGAACAGGTATTGCTTTGGATATGGACAGATTTTTCTGAGCTTTGTTTATTACTGATTATATCTGACATTTATCAATAAAAATAAAATATAGATTTGTACTTTTTATAAATAAACCATATTCATGATAAAATGTGGATTAAATGAGGGACGGCTTCTAAAATAGCATTATTATTTAAAATTCCCAGAGTGAACAAAATAAAGCAGGATATGGCATGTCAGTTACCATCCAAATCAAAAAATGAAAAAGTTAATTGTTGTGCAAATATATTTTATTTATGTCATATACTATTACATTTGGAAAAACAATATATCATCATTTCATAATTCAGTTATCTTATACTTTAGCCTACTTTCATCTACTCTCTTAAACTCACTATTTTTTGGATAATAACATCATATTTAGCTTTTTTTTTTTTTTTTTACATTTAAATAACTTATGACATGATTATCTGAATGATTAAAATAACAGAAAAAAGGTGAATTCATCATTTTATTTTTATCTTTTACTTTCTTTTATTTCTTTGTCTTATTTTATCTTTTCTTTATTTTTATTACTTTAAAGAATTATTATAGATTATTGAAAAAACTTCTTTAGTCTCAGAATGATTGCCAATTAATAGTAATTGATAGTCATTTGGCAATATCAAAAGCTAAAGTTATCTCACTGTGTTTTCCTGAAGGTTTGTGATGATGGTATTTTAGTTGTATTTATATATTGGACGATTTCTATCATCTAATATTAAGTATCAAATGCTTTGGAAAAATTTAACTTTATTTAAATTTTCAAATCATATTCAACTGTTTGTAATAGCACACAGATTAGTATGTGCTCAATGTTTTGAGAGATATTATCCTCTCTTCTTCAGTTGTTTTTGGCCTGACCATTGAAAGTATTAGCATGGGAACCAAACCTGAAAACTTCGATTTTTGAATATTGAATTTTAAGATAACACTCTAACAAATTGAGCCATCTTGCCAAAGGCAACAGTCAGTAAAAATTCCATATATATATATATATGTTAAAACGAAGATTTGCACGGGTTAAATATATAAAATACATATTTTGCGGGTTCATCCGTGTTAAAAACTTTTAATATCAATACACTGACGTTTCGACTTGGTCACACAAGCCATCCACAGAGTTATAAAAAGGTAGAAAGACGGTTGTAGAGGCGCTACAATCACTGGTTTGAGTAAAACATTAAAAATCCCACCAATAGCAAAAATGTTAAATTTAAGAATGTTTTTTAAAGAAATCTTTCCAAATAGGAGGAAGTTTGCACGTATCATCTCGCTTATTGATACAATCTGGCCTTTTAAGTATCTCAATGGCTTCTCTGATTTTGCATTGGTAGAGATTATCACATCTGGATATGATCCTGGTACTAGAAAAATTTATTTTATGACCTGAATCTATAGTATGGAGTGAGAGTGCTGATGATGATGAGTGTTGTTTAACTGCATTAGCATGCTCATCTCTCCTAACACTGATGCGACGATTACTCATACCTATGTAAGAAGCTTTACAATTTTTACATGAGATTTGATAGACACCATGAGATTCAAGAGGGATTGAATCCTTAGGCTTGGTTATTATATTGCTGATCTTTTGATGAGCAGAAAATGCTGTATCTATATTATAGCGTTTTAATATACGTCCGATACTGTCTGTAGTTCCTTTTACATATGGAACACAAATCCTAATAGCTGACTTATCATCTTTTTGTTTCCTATTTTGTCTATTTTGGGCTTGAAATAAGGCTTTTTTTATAAATTTGTAATTATAACTATTTGCTAATAAAACACTATTAATATGATTTATTTCTTCTTTCAGATGTGTGTCATCTGAAAGGTTAATTGCTCTATTTAAAAGAGTTTTGGCTACAGAAACTATCTGAGTTGGGTGATGATGAGAATGGAAATGTAAATATCTGTCTGTGTGTGTATCCTTTCTGTAAATAGAAAAAGATAAACTATTTGGTGTTCTGGGGACTAGAACATCAAGAAAAGGGAGTTTTCCATCAGACTCTGTCTCCATTGTAAATTTAATATGAGGATGCATATTATTTAAATGTAAGAAAAAATCATCTAATTTATTTTTTCCATGTTGCCATATGACAAAAGTGTCATCTATATATCTGAGCCAAATGAGAGGTTTTAAAGATGATGATTCTAAAGCACGAGTTTCTATATATTCCATGAATAAATCAGCTATTACTCCTGAGATAGGTGAGCCCATAGGAGTACCAAAAACTTGTCTGTAATGCTGTCCATTGTATACAAAATATGTATTTAAGAGACAATGTTTAATCAAAGCAATAATATGGTCTGGTAAATTGCAACGTTGTGAGATTATATTTAAAGCTTCATCAATTGGAATGTTTGTAAACAAAGACACGACATCAAAACTGACCAGAATGTCACTAGCATTAATTTTTAAACTTTTTAAAACAGAAATAAAATGAAGAGAGTTTTTAATATATGATTTAATAAATCCGATAAGTATCTAGCTAAAATATGAGTTGGAGAACCTATTGCACTTACTATTGGACGAAGAGGGGTATCTGGTTTGTGAATTTTTTAATGTTTTACTCAAACCAGTGATTGTAGCGCCTCTACAACCATCTTTCTACCTTTTTATAACTCTGTGGATGGCTTGTGTGACCAAGTCGAAACGTCAGTGTATTGATATTAAAAGTTTTTAACACGGATGAACCCGCAAAATATGTATTTTATATATATATATATAAGATTCCTCCTGATTTCTCCTCTTTTTCCTAAAAGCTAAGTTGATTAATGGTTTCCTTACATTGCATGCTAGGTTAACTTATGGGGTTATTTGTCATTGTCATGTGAGAAGCTTCTTTGAATTTTCTTCTTTGTACTTTTCCATCTTTATACAATATTTTTATATTTTCCCTAATGAAGTTAGGTTTATTGGTACATATATGGTCTGTTACATTTCCTGTTCTAATCATCAGTGCTCTTGCAATCACATTTCAATGTGGTGACTTGTCTCACCAATGCCCATTCTTCCACATTAAACATGGTATTTCAGAGATGCAGTTTTGGCTTTTCAGTATTTCAAGTTTAGGCTTTACATATGTTACAATTCCTTATTGTGTTGTATGGCTCTAGAAAGCTGTTCTGATGTTATACTGATTGCAGATTTTCCTTCATTTAATCTGATATTTTTGGTATGTATGGATACTGTACAATATCAATAATTGTTTTTTCTTTTGATGGTTCATTTTATTATCTATTTGAGGTTTTCTTAATAATAGCTGATGGACAACCATTTTTTATAAGAGTTTGTTCTATATAGATCTTTTTTTTTTCAAATTGCTGCTTTCTGAACAAACTTTTTTACTCTGTTCTATAGTAATAGTATAGTTCCATGTTTTGTGCTTCTGATGTGATTTAATGTATATGCTAAATATTTTTCTTTGTGTGGGTTTTCTGTAAATTGTAGTTTTGATTTTGCCATAAAATAGGCTTGTCACAAATGCCAATTTTTGTTCTTGTTTTGATTCTATTGTAAATTTAATTGAAGGGGATATATTTTTGATGTGTTTCTAGAAAGTTTGTAGAAGTGCTTTACCATGTGGTCATATAACAAATGTATCATTTTAACATATTGAAAACATACTTTAGATGAATATGCAATAGTCCTTTTGGCTATAGTTTCAAATTCTTTTATGTAAATATTGCTAACTGGTGACAATAGTGAGTTCATAACTGTTTATTGATTTTATTGGAAAAATTGTGCATTGTATTGGAAGCAGTTTGTTCTTGTGCAGAATGTTGATAGTTCCATTACACTACAATAAAAAGAGTTGTTATGGTTAGTAAGCTATTATCATCATTTAAACTTTTTCTCACAGCAGAGAATTATAGGGGATTTGAACACAAACATTCCATCTCCCTACCATTATTAATTATACAACTGACACACATGATGACCACATAAATATGGAAAAGATAAATAATTACTAATATCCATAATTCATGCTGAATCCACACTCATCTGTTGGTGTGGATCATTATCTCCCTCACACATATACAATTTGTATTTAGTTTATATTAAAATAGGAAATCTTCATATTTTAATGGACAGACTTCAATTTACTCCACCCTCCAACTCTTCAGTCATCCATATCATTGAAAATCTGATGATGGAATATTCAAACCTATTATTGATGCTGATACTGTTGTCATACTCATGTTGACATTTCATCATCAGATTTTCAATGATATAGAAGGCTAAAGAGTTAGAAGATGGAGTTCATTGAATCAGCCTGTCCATTAAAGTATGAATATTTGCTATCTTAATATAAATCGAGCACTGATTATATATATATATATATATATATATAATCAGATCGGAAGTATCGATATATATATATATATATATATATATATGGCAGATGCTGATCTGGACAACTGATGAGTGCTGCTTCAGCATGTTGGAGATCATTTATCTTTTAAGCATGTATGTGGTTATGGCTATTGGTTGCATAAGATAGAATTGATGACTGAAGTGAGCTTAAAAGTCTGTGTTCAAATCCCCTCTAATTCCAACAAGCTTCAAAATATCATTATACTTTATTCAAATATTACATCAGACCAAGAGTTCACAAACTTCTTTCGGTCGCAGATTCCTTCACCAAAATCTTTCAAAACTGTCGACCACCTACCTAGTCATTTACTTTTACTTACCAATTTAATAACTGAAACACAGGCTTATTATATATACACCTGTGTCTATATATGTAATATATAGGGTATATGAGCACAGACTTTCACACAACCCACCATTCTCCACTCTATCTAATAACACTGATACCCTAAGCACATATATGCTGAAAAGATAAATAATCATCAATATACGTATTTCATGCTAAACCAGCAATCATCAGTTGGTCCAGATTATCATTTCCCACACATATATACTATAAGTGCTCAGGTATATATTAAGATAAACAATCTTCATACTTTAATGGACAGGCTCCAATCTACTACGCACTCCAACTCTTCAACCGTCCATTCAATTGAAAATCTGATGATGGAATGCTCTAAGGCCACCCTGAGGCCGAGATTCTTGTCACACCCATGTTGACCAATTTAATAAATTTGTATAGTACTCGATATTAAATATTTATAGTACTCGATACTAAATATTTCACTAGATATCAAACTTTTTATTTTAATCACTTGCAATTAATGATTGAAAAAGACATAAGAACTACGTAATATGGCTTTATCTTGTGCAACATTTAAGATTGAAACATGCACTAACAAAAATTAAAGCAAAAAAAAAAAAAATACGAGCAGAGGTTTTTTTTTAATTTTTGACATTTATGAAATAAATATGTAAATTCAAAATAAGTATTAAAATCACTTTATTAACATAAAAATGAAATGAAAAAATCAACTTATTCAAACAGAATTAAACATCAAGAAAATTATAACGAAAGATTTTAATCAGAATTATAAAAATAAAAATACCAAATAAATTAACTCGGAAAACTGAAGTTAATGAGATGGGTGCACCTAGTGATGTGTCAACCATTTGACTATGTCCAGTTTTAAATTAGTGAGTGTCATTCTCAAATCTCCACATTCAGTGATATGCAATCGATGTCTGTTCTGAAGCAAGTTTAAAATTACACCAACACCTCTCTCTACCAAATACAACAATGGAAATGCTAGAAAATATTTTTTACAACAGTCCATAGAGTCAGATACAAAAGCGGAATATCTTGTTGCAGTCAGAACTTTTGGGATAACCCTGTTTAAATTATACCTTAAGATTCTCATTCGTGCTGATGGTTACCAGCTCATCTTGCAAAATTACATTTGTTTCTGCACTAGTAGTGTATGGGTTTATTATCCAGTCTGATATTTCCAATTATAGAATATCTTCAAAACTAGTTTTGAAATCTAAATGAAAAGCCTCCAAATGGTTGACGTACAGAAAGATGTTTTCTTCTTGGATTGTGCGTATCTTAAATAATTTGGTGAACTGGAAAAACTCAGATCTTGCAATAATTTGCTTAAAAACATTAATCTGGCAACAAAAGCTGATATGACCAATTTTGCTTTGATAAGATTTAAATTGTCTCCTTGCAGTTGTACATCAATAAATTTGCCAAATAATTCAGTTAAATAAGCAATATTTGTTTTACTCTTAAGTAAATTTTCTTTCAAACTGGAATCCTCATTTTTCAAAAACTCTAAAACAGATTGAAAAAGTGCAAAAAATCTCACCAAACATAAAGCTTTTGAAAGTCAGTGGACTTCAGTATGAAGGACCAATCAATAGAAATCTTTACCACTTTCCTTGCATAATCAAGCAAACAGTTTAGTGTTCAAAGCATTATTTTGAATTTTGTTCACAGTTGTTATAACAAACTGAAGTAATGGATGCAATTTGTCACTCAGGTTTTTGACCACTAAATGTTGCTTATGGATTATACAATGAACTGCAAGCACTTTAGGTACATGTTGTTCTAGGTAACTTAAGTGCAATAATAACCAACCATAGCTGGTGCTACATCTGTTGCAACAGATATTATACTTGTCAATGGAGTCACTTTTTTTCTGAAAACTAGCTCCATTAATAAATTAAAAATCATTTCACCTCTGGTGTTAATTTCTAATGTTTTAGCAAAAAGGAACTTTTTGTGCATTTCCTAATCTTAAATAAAGTAAATGTATGCCACTAACAAAGCTTCATTACCAGATAATGTTGATTCATCCAATTGGAGGAAAAAACATTTATTTGCAAATGATTACACAAACATTTTCCCATATCCTGACTCATTTCATTGATACATCATTTAACTGTGTTATTATTCAATGGAATCTTTTTTATAACATCTTGTGTCAGTTTGAGTGTTCAATACCTCCACAATGGTTGGTAGAATTAGATTATCCCCTATGGTGTGTGGTTTGGAAAAATTCACAATGAGTAGGGATATGTTGGACAATGCCCTTCATCCATCTTCATTTTGCTGAACTGGTGTTTTCCATTTTCCCAATATGCAATTTAAGCTGACTAGGATTTTTCCAATTTTTTTCACATGGAATTTATGTAACAAATGAGCCATAAATCTTAGCTATAAAAAACTATAGTATGTATTTTGACCAAATGAACCAGATTTTTTTATTGGGAATATATGTCAATCTAACACCAATTTCAACCCCTCCTCCATATGTTTTCAATCATACTATCATGTGTTTCTATATATTTTTTTCAATATCATATTTAAAAACTCTATGTAAACATAATTTGACATATCTTATTATGTAATAATTATTTTTCTGTTAATTAATATAAATCATGTTTCTTCCCTATCACAATCAAGATTGTAAACCTTTATTACATATGTAATATCATGAATCAATTTGTATCTAAGACATCATGTTTTCAAATGTAACTTATATAATCCTTTTTGAGTCTCAATAAAGTTTACTCTTTGAAGCAGCAACAGTCCATTTGTTCACTACCAAGTTAAAGAGCTCTAGTTTTCCATGCTCCGAAAGTATACAAGCCTGACAAGTAAAAACCATATCCCCATATACCTTTTCAATTTTCAATGAGCTGATAATTAATTAATAATTTTTAATTAAAATCAAGTTACCCAACGATAATTTTAGAAAGCAATATGGAGACAAAGCGATCACATGATCAGATGCTTCCTGCCAATATTACCAGCACAGAATTTTTAAATCAAAAGTTCAGTCAAACATAAGCTAATTTTTAATTCTATTGTAGCAAATTCCAATCTATTAGGGGGGGGGGTTACAATTACAAATTTCCTAGCAAGCAATTCACTTTTAATGAACTCTGGGTTTTATGCTTAAAAAGAATTCAAAATCTTAGTCTAATGTCAGGCATTGTTAGCCAAGAGGTCATCGCATCTGCCTTGCAAGCAAGTAGTTGGTTGCAGACGGTTGTGGGTTCGCGTCCTGGCCGATGCTATGACATATGAGAAAAAAAATCTTAGTCTAATGCAAGATAATAATATACCTTTAATCAATTGATTACTTACTTCCAATTTTGAATTATATTTTTTATTCAAACTTTGTATTAAAATCAAGTTACCTAATGATATTTTTTTTAAAAAAACCATCAAACGTATCTGTCACCAATAATACCAGCACTGAGTTTCAAAGTCCAAAGGTCAGTCAAGCATATTCTTATTTTTAATGTTATTGTAGCAAACTCTGATCTTTATTTAGTAATAAAAATTCGATTTCAAGTTCCCAGCAATTAATTCATTTATTTACAACCAAGTTAACAAGGTCTGGCTGTTTATACTTATAAAGAAGTCAAAACGTTAGCCCAGCAAGAAAAAAAAAACTAACTTTAGATATCTTTTTCAATTTTCAATCAGTTAATAATTTATTTCCCATTTTGTGTTAAATTTTTATTTCAAATCTTCACCTAACATCAAGTTACAAGCTAATTCCAAAAACATAAATCCTGAGCTTAACTACCTATCCAAATTTACCATCTTTCTATATCTGGATCCTCTAACCATGAATTTCACTCTTAAATCACATCAAAAGACTCACTCAGCCTCTACCTTTAACACAGCCTCATCCAGTATCTGACAAACCTATGACAAACTCCAACAATGGCAACCAGTTCTAACATAACTGTGCCAGTATCCCCCTCTGGAAATCAGGACTTTCTACTCATAGGTCTCATGCTTAAACCTTATCAAATATCTTACTCAGCCTCTACTTTAAAACACAGAAAAAAACAGAGTCCAACAAGCCACAAACTTCAACTTAACAATTGTACACAAACTCCAACTTAACAATTGTAATTAATTCTAACATGGCAGTCACTCTCCCCCCTCTGGAACACTCACTATTCAAATGTACCAAAAATAAGGCATGATGGGATGGTACCAACTATGAAGGCAATGCTGCCATGTCTTCCATCCACACCAACACCCTCCCCAACTCACATTTCTAATGAAACGAAGAGGAAAAGCTGGTCACACAAAGAAGATGCAGCACTGTAAAAAATCAAAAACAATGCATTGATCTATTATCAGTATGGATCTCACAGACAATTGCCACACTATCATGGAAAATTCTAGTCCCTTTCCAATGCTACCCAGGCAACCCAAACACATAAAACTAAACCTGGTTTATATATGTAGATACTGCAGTCCAGAGCATGTAAAATTTATGTAATATTATGTAAATCAATAAAATAACTTTTATATATGTAAACCTACAACTACGGATTGCCCATTTAACTATGACAATCCAAGCTATGTAAAACTCTTGTAACTAATCCACAACATATAAAAATTCTTACAATATTATGTAAATAAATAAATCAACTTGTACATACATAAAACTACAACTACAGATTGCCCATGTAACCACAGCAATCCATATCATGTAAAACCATCATAATTAATCCACAGCATAAAAAAATTATTGTAATGCCATGTAAATCAATAAATCAACTTTTACATATGTAAACCTACCTCTATGTATTGCCCATGTAACCACAGCAATCCAAGCTATGTAAAACCCTTGTAACTAATCCACACAATCCTGTGTAAACCAATAAATCAATTTTTATATATGTAAATCTACAACTATAAATTGACTATGTAAACACAGCAATCTAAGCTATGTAAAACTGTTGTAACTCTCTAAGACAAATAAAATTTATCTTTGAAACATAATAATAATAATAATAATAATAATAATAATAATAATAATAATAATAATAATAATAATAATAATAATAGAGGGCGCTTTAGACCTTGGAGGGCAAAAGAATTTATATCAGCATATTTGTACAAAAGATTGGATGATTGTGTTAAGAGGATTATTGAGTGTTATAGTAGTAAGGAATGGGATAAAAGAATAAATTTATTAATAAAGATTAGGGAGTTAGAGAGATGGAGAAATAGTATGGAGAGTAAAAAGAGTTTAAATATATATATATAGAAATAAACAGAATATTAGGTGTGAGTTAATATATAATAATAGTAAGGAAAGTAGTTTATTGTTTAAGGCTCGAACGGGATCTTTAGCTACAAAAGAATATACATGTAAATGGAAAAATATGGGTGATTTATTTTGTAAATTATGTAAGGAAGGAGTTGAAAATATTAGGCATTTGTTAATTGAATGTAAATGTTTGAAAACAGAAAGGGTACATATAATGAAGTTGTGGAAAAATAAATATGAAAAGAGTGATTATATAGAAAGTGAATTATTGGTTTTTATGCTGGGTTTGGGAAAAGATAAGGGGGATTTAGATATAAAGGTTATAGAGTTGACAAAGATTATGTTGTGGAAATGGGATAGAGCAGATTATGGGTAAATTTAGAGTGGGGAATGTAAAATAAAGTGGCTAACAGGTTTATCTGGGTATAATTGCTGAGATATTCTTGACTTCCTTTAAGGAGAAGCCATAATACATCACATCACATCACATCAGATCAAGTAAAAACGTTCCACATTCAAACCATTAAAAAGCTTTTAAAATATTCAGAAACAATATATATATATAATATCAAATGTTGTAACATTAATTTAATTGAAATCAACTAACAAAAAATAAGCAGAGTTTAATTGAATTGAAAACAAATATTAAAAATGACCAATGCAAGCATGGAGGCACAAAAGTCACATACCTAATTAACAGTGGCAAAAACATCAAGGAAAGCAATAAATAAGAAAAAAACAAGCCAGCATTTGCAGACATGGTCAAAGGAAAATAAAAAATAAAAATCACTTATCCTAACAAAAAACTGAAAAGTCAATTTTGCTCAGATATCAGCAAACAGATAAAAAAAGCAATGCAACCACCTCTCAAAAGATCAATCCTAGATGTAGGAAACCAACCAATAGTGACATAAATAATTTAAAAATTGGAAAACAAGAAAGTCAAAATCCTCCAGCAATTGTCTGGAATAAAGAAAAATTGAACATCACAACTTCATGAATTGTTCAATAAATCCATACCAAAACATCTATTTGCAACATTCAAAATATTTTTCCCCTAAATCCATGGTGTTGTCAGCAACAGACAGTAACATATCATTATATAAATTTTCAAAAGAGTTACCATATGGGGCAATAATATGAAATGGATTCTGGGACATCATAGATTTTCCAAGCATCCCAATGACCAGTACCTAATACTCGAATTTTACAAAATCACATAAAGGGAGAGGTTTCAAAGACAAGTCAAATCATTGGGTAACTTTGCACTGATCACTATAGATCAGAATTATCAGAATACCATTTCAGGAATCATTAAGAACACCTATCTGGGATACACAGAGCAAGACTTTCAAAAGATGATGGAACCCATTTGACATGGTCATTATTTTCAAAACAGTATACTGGAAAGACACACCAATACCAATTGTGAGTAACTCTTATGAGTTCAGAATAAAACTACATCCAGATACTGATCCAGATATACAAATCCTGGATCAAGAAGCAATGCTCACTCTATATATTAGAGGTATGAAACCACAGTGTTATTTATGTAAACAATGAGGACACATCACTGCACAATGCCCAAACCACCAGAGCTTAAACAAAAATCAAAACACACACATACCAAAGCAACAAAATTTCAACACTACTATGCAACAGAAGAAGAAATAATTATTGCCAAGGATAGCAGTTCAAAAACCAACAAAAAATAATAACAACAATAAAGCAGAAATACCAACCTTAGATCTTATAGATTTGTTCACAGAAAAAAAACTTCAAACCAAGGAATATGATCAAATACAAAATGGAAGCCAAACAAAAAATAATTCAACAAGTAAAACAAATGCATATATGCCAGAATTTGACCGTGGAAACAGATAAAAAACACACAACATGCTATTATTAATAAGACAGCCATAGAAATTATGGAGGCTCTGCTACTACCAAGCAGCCCTATCACAATAATGCAACTGACAAATTCAATTCAACTAGAAAGCAAGAGAAAGCCTGGCAGACATATCAGAAAAAAGTAGCAAAAAAGCGAAGACAGATGATGATAAGTCTAATTCATCCATCATTGATAATATAAATGAAGACTCAAGTTCAATGGAAACAATTACAAATCTATTCGAAAACCATCTAATAAACACAAAATCACAAATTGAAGAAACACAAACCAATAAACACTCAATATAAAAACAAAATCACAAATTGAAGAAGCACAAACCAACAAACACTCAATATAAAAACAAACCAGAACAATAATACAAAAGCAAACAAAACAGACCAGAAACAAACAGAAATAAAACAAGTCAGTGAAAATATACAATATAAATCCCCAAAGCAATCACAACAAAGAATATAAACCAATTTCACATACATAGTTAATAAAAATTAAAATAGCAGTGCTGAATGTCAGAGGTATTAACTCAATAGCAAAAACATACCAGCTTAAATGGATTAGATCAAACAAACACAAATGCTAGGACTATGAGAAACAAGGATATGCAATGGATCAGAAATTAATTCAGCCACATACCTATATAAACAAGGTTTTTCTACATACTCCAGGAACAAACCATCAGCTTCATCTGGCACAGCATACTAATAGCCTCAAATTGCAGCTTTTCAATTTTCAAAATTATTTATATTGACTCACATCTAATCCCTACATTCCAGCATCAAATTACCACACTCAACATTATTTTGGTGTATGTACCCCAAGGTCCCAGCATAATAGCACATATAATTCTCACAATAAACTCCCAGCTCACAACCAGACACAACCCAACGATATTAATGGGGGATTTCAATTTAAGCTATGAAAAATTTCAATACAAAATGGTTACATCAATTAAACCTGCCACTCAAAAGTTCTCAAGGCTTTGTTGTGGCAGATTCAGTGTCATTCTACAATCAACAGCATGCCACACTCATTGATCTTTGCTACTACACACCAATGCTTCATTAGCTGATCAATTTCCAATCCATATTGCCCAAACTATTACTATAAATTTTTCAGAGTTCTAGGTACTATTTATTCATATAAAAACAATCACTCCTACTTCTAACAACAACTACCGGATTCCTATTTCCAGAATCTTACATCATGCTAAACAAAATTAAAGATATTCCACAAGATCCAATTCAAAAACAGCAGTCATTCATCAACATCCTACTTCTAACAACAACTACCGGATTCCTATTTCCAGAATCTTACATCATGCTAAACAAAATTAAAGATATTCCACAAGATCCAATTCAAAAACACCAGTCATTCATCAACATACTATCCTTCAACATACTGTGCCGGTCGGATTTGTATGTTCACATAACAAGATCTAGCATCTAGGCAAAATGCGCAAGATACACAGGTCAGGAACACTCATGAACTCTGCCCTATTTGCCTATTCCTCAGATCTATCACATTATGAGCAACAATTCTGATGACATCGATTAATTTACTTCTCACCCGCCGGCATCGATCATCGGAGACACAAAAAGACTCTAGGCTAAACTTATATGATAGATTAACTTAATAACTAGCTATATTTGACGAGCAATGAAGGCTCATGACCTAGCTTATTAATTATGTATTGAGTGGAGATCATCTAGCCATATTTAGCATAAGTAATAACTTAATATTTTATCTTAACTAAAAGAAAGCACTGATTCGAGTTTGATGTATATATATATTTACGATTTACATGTGCCTCAGGATTATTATAGATATTTATTTGAATCATTTTATACAATAACATGATAATTGCGGCTATGCCAATAATATACGTATGTGTTTGAGTAAATTAGCGCTATTAGAATAGATTATTAGAACGCTATCACACCCCCAGAAACGAAAAGAGCATTTGATTACTTCAAACAATAATTTTAACACAGATAATATTTGACTACATTTAATATGATGGTTAACTTGGAATTTTAGATAATTAATGCATGGGATGGGTAATGAACAATTTTCACAAATGATACTAAATCTATCGTATTAATACTTATATTAAAATAAGGGACATATGTTTGTTTAAATAAATCATTTCATTACAGCTTATGAATACTTCTGGGCAAATGATAAGATAAGGGAAAAGTGGTGCATGCATGGTGGCTTATCATTGGTCCTTTTTATGGATCCTGGAGTGTGCTTCACGAACTCTAAGAAGTGACCGATTTCCTCTGCAAACTTTCGCAGGGTCGGTTTTACGAATGAAAAGAGTCCAGATTCCCTGGAATGAGGTACAGGCGAATCATGGATGATGAGGAGTGGTCAGCTATGTCAGTATTGGACTGGTTTTTCCAGAGCAATCCCCGTATAAAGCATGCACGAACCAAGGATGTCCCCAGGGTGATTTTACAGCCTGGTTCAAGGACATTGAGACAACGATGGGGTCCGACTTTGCAGTTGCCTCCATGTAATAAAGAAGCACGAACATATATATAAAATATAATGGCCTTTATGCCCTAAATGCTTATTAATAAACCATAAATATACTTCTGAAATTAAAGATTATTGGGATGTATTTATTGCCCATGAATGATGAACTATTCAGCGTAATGACATGGCTTCACTTTAAGCAAACAGGGATAATAATTATACATATAAACATAGAATAAAAGGTTAAGGTCCCCCTCCCCCCTTTACATTATATTACTTAATATTATTCATTACATTTTACACATTAAACCTCCATTTTGGTTGATTTATGCTCTAGTGGAAATACATTAATTGATTGCAAAATAAAAAGGGTGGTAGTAATAGCTTAGATGAAATTTACATATATAATATAGTTGAAAGATAAAAGATAGCGCATTATTTAGGAAGGAGAATTAGAAAAACAGATGTCAAATCTGTTTTTCGACAGTAAACATGAAAAATATAATTAATTTATTTCTCTAAAACCGCGAGCATCTTTGCAAGCTGAATAAGACTTGTTTTTATCAATTATATGGGTGGGGAAAACAAAATAAGTTATATGCTGGCGATTTTAGAATATTATTGGCATTAACTTAAAAATATAAATACGTAAAAATGTTAATAAAAAATTATTGGCCGCTTTTAAATAAAATAAAAGAAAAACATTTTATAAGAGGCTTAGCATAGATTAGTTATATAGAGTTATATATATTTGAAGACATTTAAAAGATATAGTTTAAAATATACACATTACATAGAAGGCAGGATTTTAGGAATTATAAGCAGTCTGAGTTCTTTACCTTGATGATTGAGAAAAGCATTTCACTAGGAATCAGCCCCTCAGTATTGTCACTAGATCTAGGGTAGTGGGATGATTTGAGATAGCACTTCATTTCATTGGAAAGACATATATAAAGTTCAGTAGCATGAAGCTTCGTTCATGGGATCAGCATGTTAGAATGGAGGGACAAGGCGAAACTTACTACTCACAACACATTGTGTGAAAATTACACTGGGCGTGGATTATGTTCAGCAGCATGGCTATTTAATGATCTCCCCTCCTCTCATGGATTCAAATCCAGCAGTATTTATATTTTTAATTTGAATTTGTAACTAGGCAACTACTGCTGGACCTGAGGCGGTTTAAGCACTTAGATTTCATTTGGAATCGTTTGGCCGGATACTCTTATCTGGTAAGATGTTTGAAACAATGCAAGTTTGTTATCAGTTTCTCGAACGATTGTTTTAAAATATATCTTGTGATTTTAAAACAAGCTAGCATGGACAATTTCCACTAATGAGTTTCTTCTGTTATTACTAATTTGTAATCTTCTATTTTAATCTAAAGGGTCTTCTGGGTTATTGTTTTTCAAGAGACTTACTAACAAGATTGCATCTTTTCTGGCTACAAACTTATATATGAAAAATATAATAAGTATCATATATTATTATCTTATATATGTAATATACTATTAATTCAATGACAATCTCCTATGCTAAAATATACATATATATTTATTATTTACGCCCGCATACACATGAAAATATTATTATTAGATTAAATATTAAATTAAGACACTTATGTTTGCATTATTTTATACTATTGGGTAAAGAAATATATTATTAGTTATGTGTATATGTGCATAAGGATGAGTTTGAATACGGTTAGGTGGTAGGAGATTGGATGTGGGCTGTGAAGCAGGATCTGAGCATCAGATCATCTGCTTCATTTTCCTGAACTTGCCAAAAAAAATGAAAAATCGTTAAAAAAGAAAAAAAAGCTTTTACTTGATGTACCAGTAACTAAAGAACAACTTTGGATTGGCGATGTATCTAAAAGGAATTTTGTGACTTTTATTTATGATAGAATACCCTCTCTGCTATATTAGAAATTTTATGACTTTTATTTATGACAGAATACCCTCTCTGTTATATTAGAAATTTATGACTTTTATTTATGACAGAATAACTCTCTGCTATATTAGAAATTTATGAGTTTCATTTAATTAAGATAGAATACCCTCTCTGCTATATTAGGAATTTTATGACTTTCATTTATGATAGAATACCCTCTCTGCTGTATTAGAAATTTTATGACATATTCTAACTGTGTTATATTAGAAATTTTACGACTTTTATTTATGATAGAATACCCTCATTTCTCTGCTATATTACTAGAAAATTTTTTTTCACTGCCTTCAAAAAAAATGCTAGCTTAACTGAATACAATACCATTGCATATCCATGTCATCATGTTCTATCCATCCAGCTTGTCCTCCCCCCACTTTACACTCTCCCCCTTATCTCTCCCCCTCCCATACTTAATTTTTATTTATTTAAATTATTATTGCTATCCTACCTTTTATTCAATATTAATTATTTCTAGATCTAGTTTTTACTGTGAAACATATATATCTATAATGATTATTTACTATTTAGCTCTTTAATGCAAAGTATATCATAAAAATTATTATAACCTCTACTTGGCCTTCTTTATTATGTCTTCTTTCATTGTCTGTTTTTTGGAGTTGTTCTTCAGCACCCGTAACATCTTAACAAAATGATTGATTAACGATTTCATTGCTACACTTGATACACATATTTGAACCAAAAAAAAAAACTCTATATAACTTTTATTATGAATCATTGCTTTTAAACTTTTTATTCTAAATAACTCAATCACTTATTGGAAAATTTATAGTGGTATTAATACCGGGCGCCAGACAAAGGGATAGGGCTATATGTTCTGACCAGATGATCCACTATTATTGGATTGTATACTTTTCTTAAGATCTATACTTAAATAGTTATACATTTACAGCTTTAACAGAAAAAAAAACATTATTATGGCTTTAGCACATATTTATATATATATGAGGCTGAACGTGTAACAAAAACTGTCATTATATATTATTAAAACATTTCAAAAAAATCTGCACATTTGCAATTATTTAGAATCTTTATTTTAACAGTGAAAGCATTTTAAAAGCTATCACTTATTTAACTCTCTCAGAC
Organism: Epiperipatus broadwayi; assembly: GCA_028023455.1. Taxonomy (NCBI): domain Eukaryota; kingdom Metazoa; phylum Onychophora; class Udeonychophora; order Euonychophora; family Peripatidae; genus Epiperipatus; species Epiperipatus broadwayi. The sequence goes on along the minus strand of JAQFVV010012774.1, from coordinate 702,398 downwards.
TTGGACATATTATAAATTTAAAATATTTATTTAAAAGATGTATTAACAAAAGGAAAAAAATTATATTTAACATCATTATTTAAAACATCTATGGAAAAATCATTATATTATTATTTAGCTTACACACTACTTATCTTTTTATCTTTAAATGCGAAAGCCCCTTAAAAGCTGACACTAATTTAATTATCTTAGACTTGGAAATATCACTATTTGAGACATTTATAAAAAAATTATATAGATCATTATTTAAGCATTTATGAAAAATTATTATATATTATTATTATTTAGCACATACTTCAAAACTTGGGCATATTATATTTATTTATAACATATTTATTAAAACAGAAAAAATTATTATATATCTCAATATTATTATTCTATATCGTACACACTTCTTTATCATCTTTTTACTTTAAATGTAAAAACCCCTTAAAAGCTGTCACTATTTTATTACATTGTAAACTCGGAAATACTTGGTTATTTAAAATCATTTATGGAAACTTTTATATATATAAACGCTACTATTTAGAACACATACTTTATTTTTATTATAAATGTGAAGGCCCCTTAAAAGCTAACACTATTTTATCATACTGTAAACTCGAAAATACTTTTATGTTATTAAAATCATTTATGGAAACTTATATATATAAAAACACTATTTAAAACATACTTTTTATTTTATTATAATAACTGTGGAGGCCCCTTAGAACTACCACTATTTTATTTATGGGCATCCTACATGTAATTTCACATCTATGACCAAGAAAAAGAAACATTATACAACATCTTATTCACTTCTTTGAAAAAAAAACACTTATTTTATAAAAAATGAGAGCCCCTTAAAAGCTGTCACTCTTTTATATCACTGGAATTTTACATGTATATGAAAACTATAAACATTATTTGGGAAAAGCACTTATTTATCTTTAATTAATATGAGAGTAAAAGCCCCTTAAAAGCTGTTACTTCTCTTTACTTCTTTTTAAAAAACTCACGAGAATTATACATGTAATAAATATTTATGGACAAGGAATAAAACATTATATAACACTATTATTATTCAAATCATACATGTGAAAGAAAACAAAACAAAACTGCCACTAATTTATTTTATAGGTTCGTGAAAACGGAAAAAAAAACTTTTAAAACTTTTATGTGGAAAAAAAAATACTGAGTATATGACATACTATTTACTTGAAACATATTTATATATATATACTGAGAGAAAATATTTATATTTATCTTAACAGTGACTCATAGGGAGTGTGTACCAATATTCAAAAAAAATTTTAAGCTGGGTGTCCGAAAAAAAAAATTTCAAAAAAATTTTTTTTTATTTAAAACATGTTATATCTATCACTATCTACTACTATCTCAGGTATATGAGTGTTTGTATTCGAAGCCCCACGTTGGGTGCCAAACCTAAAGAAAAGAAAAAAATCTGTGCCGGTCGGATTTGTATGTTCACGTAACAAGATCTAGCATCTAGGCAAAAGTACCTTGAATCCAATCGTGTGCAAGATACACAGGTCAGGAACACTCATGAACTCTGCCCTATTTGCCTATTCCACAGATCTATCACATTATGAGCAACAATCCCGATGACATCGATTAATTTATTTCTCACCCACCGACATCGATCATCGAAGACACAAAAAGAATCTAGGCTAAACTTATATGATAGATTAACACTTAATAACTAGCTATATTTGACGAGCAATGAAGGCTCACGACCTAGCATATTAATTATGTATTGAGCGGAGATCATCTAGTCATATTTAGCATAAGTAATAACTTAATATTTTATCTTAACTAAAAGAAAGCTCTGATTCAAGTTTGATGTATATATATATATATATATATTTACGATTTATTAATAATAATTATGTCAGGTTATTTAACCGACGTGTGCCTCAGGATTATTATAGATATTTATTTGAATCATTTTATACAATAACATGATAATTGCGGCTATGCCAATAATATATGTATGTGTTTGAGTAAATTAGCACTATTAGAATAGATTATTAGAAAGCTATCACACCCCCAGAAATGAAAAGAGCATTTGATTACTTCAAACAATAATTTTAACACAGATAATATTTGATTACATTTAATATGACAGTTAACTGGGAATTTTAGATAATTAATGCGCAGGATGGGTAATGAACAATTTTCACAAACGATACTAAATCTATCATATTAATACTTATATTAAAATAAGGGACATATGTTTGTTTAAATAAATCATTTCATTACAGCTTATGAATACTTCTGGGTGAATGATAAGATAAGGGAAAAGCGGTGCTTGCATGATGGCTTATTATCAGTCCTTTTTATGGATCCTGGAGTGTGCTTCACAAATTGTAAGAAGTGACCGATTTCCTCTGCAAACTTTGGCGGGGTCAGTTTTACAAATGAAAAGAGTCCAGATTCCCTGGAATGAGGTACAGGCGAATCGTGGATGATGAGGAGTGGTCGGCTATGTCAGTATCGGACTGGTTTTTCCAGAGCGATCCCCGTATAAAGCATGCACAAACCAAGGATGTCCCCAGGGTGGTTTTACAGCCTGGTTCAAGGACATTGAGACGACGATGGGGTCCGACTTTGCGGTTGTCTCCATGTAATAAAGAAGCATGAACATATATAAAATAGAATGGCCTTTATGCACTAAACGCTTATTAATAAACCATAAATATACTTCTGAAATTAAAGATTATTGGGACGTATTTATTGCCCACGAATGATGAACTATTCAGCGTAATGACACGGCTTCACTTTAAGCAAACAGGGATAATAATTATACATATAAACATAGAATAAAAGGTTAAGGTCCCCCTCCCACCTTTACATTATATTACTTAATATTATTCATTACATTTTACACATTAAACCTCCATTTTGGTTGATTTATGCCCTAGTGGAAATACATTAATTGATTCCAAAATAAAAAGGGTGGTCGTAATAGCTAAGATGAAATTTACATATATAATATAATTGAAAGATAAAAGATAGCACATTATTTAGGAAGGAGAATTGAAAAAACAGATGTCAAATCTGTTTTTCGACAGTAAACATGAAAAATATAATTAATTTATTTCTCTAAAACCGCGAGCATCTTTGCAAGCCGAATAAGACTTGTTTTTATCAATTATAAATTATTTACCCAGTAAATGATGAGTGGGGAAAACAAAATAAGTTATATGCTGGTGATTTTAGGGTATTATTGGCATTAACTTTGAAATATAAATACGTAAAAATGTTAATAAAAAATTAGTGGCCACTTTTAAATAAAATAAAAGAAAAACATTTTATAAGAGGCTTAGCATAGATTAGTTATATAGAGTTATATATATTTGAAGACATTTAAAAGATATAGTTTAAAATATACACATTACATAGAAGGCAGGATTTTAGGAATTATAAGCAGTCTGAGTTCTTTACCATTTCACTAGGAATCAGTCCATCGGTATTGTCACTAGATCTAGGGTAGTGGGATGATTTGAGATAGCACTTCATTTCATTGGAAAGACATATATAAAGTTCAGTAGCATGGAGTACGGAAGCTTCGTTCATGGAATCAGCATGTTAGAATGGAGGGACAAGGCAAAACTTACTACTCACAACACATTGCGTGAAAATTACACCGGGCATGGATTATGTTCAGCAGCATGGCTATTTAATGATCTCCCTTCCTCTTGTGTATTCAAATCCAGCAGTATTTATACTTTTAATTTGAATTTGTAACTAGGTAACTACTGCTGGACCTGAGGCGGTTTAAGCACTTAGATTTCATTTGGAATCATTTGGCCGGATACTCTTATCTGGTAAGATGTTTGAAACAATGCAAGTTTGTTATCAGTTTCTCGAACGATTGTTTTAAAATATATCTTGTGATTTTAAAACAAGCTAGCATGGACAATTTCCACTAATGGGTTTCTTCTATTATTACTAATTTGTAATCTTCTATTTTAATCTAAAGTGTCTTCTGGGTTATTGTTTTTCGAGAGACTTACTAACAACATTGCATCATTTCTGGCTACAAACTTATATATAAAAAATATAATAATTATCATATATAATATCTTATATATATATAATATACCATTAATTCAATCACAATCTCCTATGCTAAAATATACATATATATTTATTATTTACACCCGCATACACATGAGAATATTATTATTAGATTAAATATTAAATTAAGACACATACATTTACATTATTTTATACTATTGGGTAAAGAAATATATTATTAGTTATGTGCTAAGGATGAGTTTGAATATGGTTAGGTGGTAGGAGATTGGATGTGGGCTGTGAAGCAGGATCTGAGCATCAGATCATCTGCTTCAATACATCACATGACAAGATACTCACCCTCCCAATTAATGGCACAAGCTGATGATCACAAGGGAATCACCATCACCAGACCCATGTGCAACACCCATCAATATATACAAAAAACTAACAAAGCAATGTCACAATACATGTAAATAATTAAAAAAATACATTGCCACAAAGAAAATAAAAATATGCTTTACGCAACAACACACATGGACACATGGATAGATATGATGGGCACTAGGTTATCCATCAACCATGTAGGTCATAACATATTATACCTCATATACTAATATTTTAAGCAAAAGCTCCAAACATATAAACAATACGAACTAACCACCTATCACTTCAGAATGCATAAAACAGATAAGCCCTTTCAGATCCAACAATTTAATGAAAAGCTTAAAAAATGGCATGTCAACACTTGCCATCCTGGGGCCAATGTTATACCCATACTTTTCCTTTCACATTTGAGCCAATTTACCATGGAGTACTATTGCAATCTTGCTAACTTCCTACCACAAAAAATATATCTCCCTAGAGGACTACATCCAATAGAAATAGTACCATTTAACAAAAAAACAACAGCCATTTTAAATATCACAACCTTTGACCCATCTCCAAGGGTCCATTGGGAATCAAATTATTGGAAAAGGTGTAAAGATAAAAAAAAGAAACCTACATACTGTCTTTGATATCAAACATGCAGTATAAAAAAAAGGATCCTCCACCAGATAGACTGCACTTGTATTTACAATGATACAAAGTGCATCACAGATTAATAAAAAGTATGTACCAATTGCAATTTAACTGGATATATAGGCAGCATTTGATTCTGTTGCAATAGATGTCTTAATGGACATGTTTGTGAATATAGCAATTTTACCCACCTTATTATACATCATTTCAAACCTCTTACTTAACAGAGAGATACGCCTCACACTTAGCAGCAGAAATACAACAGTATTTACTTCTACATAATTAATTTTACAAGGATCCCCACTCAGTACACTGCTGCTTATTCTATATATAAGACCACTTTTAAAACAGATTCAAAATAAATTGTCAGAAATATTAATACCCCCAAAAAAACCCAACATATTTCCTGTATTGCATATATAAATGATGTGACAGTGTTTCTAACATTGTGAAAAGAAATGCCAGTATTAGAAAGAATATTATAAAATTACACAGAAATGCATAAAATGCAATTCAACCAGCCAAAACATCAGTATGGTTCATCTATACTAACAAATACTATACACAGCTACACCAAGGAAAACCTACTCCATGTTTTGGATTTCTATGTAATGAGACAAACACTGCAAAATAATCTTAAACAGAAAGAAACAAACATAGCCACATCTTTATCAAATGTGTACTTATCTCTATATTCAAAAGTGCACCTATTTAACATCCTCATAACAACAAAAATGGCATATTTCTCACCTAGGGTCAACTTTACAAAAAAATTTACAGTGGCCATATCATCACTCTGTAACAAACTCCTATGGGGTAGAAAAACTGTAGCCATATCAATCAAACAACTCAGCCAACCAACTTTACAGAATGGTCTTGGGCTACACACAATACATGTGTTCCATACAAGAAAACAATAAAACTATTGGCAAAAATCACTGGACAATTTCAGCAGCTACAAAGCCTCCTTGATATAACCCTAATATAATCCCTACAGATCATCCATACCCCATATATGGATATCTGGAGTCATTAGCACACTCAGCACAAATCAATGTCACAACTACAACACTCACATTTGAAAGAAAATATACATACTGGCAGACATATGAGTTGATCAAGCCAGCCCACAAAAAACACAACTTTTAACTGAATTCTGGAAGTAAATAATAAACCACAACTTAAAAACTTCAGAAAATGGACCATGGAACTGAAGTTCTTTGACTTCTTGATCAAGCTGAACCTTTTTGCACTACCAACTTCCTATTTCTTTCAATACCATCATCTTTATAGGTGAATAGACCCATTCTGCAACATATGCCCTGTTGCTGTAAAAACACAACAACACTAAATACTACACAAAAAAATATGCTAAATCTATACAGAACAAGACAAACTATACAGCAGCTAACAGATTTTACACACAAAAATGGCAATCCCTACAGAAAGAGCATCAATTTTTGAGATTTATGCATATTGTGCACATGATGTATCTTCAGCTTTGACTATAATACCAGAAGTCATCTGGCAACATTATACAACAAGCTGCAGTAAATAAGGAGCAGAGATGCAAAGATTCTGGATCCAGATATCTATGTGGTCACCTGGTCACTATTAAAATCACAAGCTAATTTATATGAGCATTCAAAGCTAGCTATTATATAAGCACAGACTATTCAAACAAAATCTAAAAGGACAATATGAAATATTGATTTTCACACAGCTGAACAAATATATAAAACTTATCACTAGTAAACAAAGATGATAACAGAATATTAATGAAATATTGCAGGAGGGACACCAATTAATAAGAAAATCAGAAATGAGTAAGAGCGAGTTCTAAAGCAATGTAATTCAATAGGTTTACTGATGTATGTATACCCCCATCCAACACTTCTATACCCATGTACTCAAAAATTATCATGCTAGGGTAACCAAAGCATAAGTATGTAGATTTCATGTAACCTTTATAGACAATAAAGAATATTATTGAATAATAATAATAATAATAATAATAATAATAATAATAATAATAATAATAATAATAATAATAATAATAATAATAATAATAATAATAATAATAATAATAATAATAATAATAATAATAATAATAATAATAATAATAATAATAATAATAATAATAAGGATGCGCATGCACATGTATGCCTAAGTCATCAAGAATGAAGGTCTTATTAATAATCTTTTTTTTTCCATATTCTAATCGTTTTCTCACTTAAAAACTGTGATATATAACTGTGATAGATCAAGACAGCGATGGCTGATTACTGAACAGTTGTTTTCTAGCAAAAAGTAAGTAATACATTTGTTCATAACCAAAAATAAATTCTAATGTCATAAACAAGCATGGCGTTGCATCAAGAAGTGAGCGACATAAATTGCGCTCAAACAAACGGCGATAAAATGAAAACTGCGACTAATGCAAAAACATATGCGAACATAACAAAAATAAACCAGCAGCCTCACAGCATCGAAAAAAGTCCAGCATTACCACAGACAGCAAGATTTAGGAAGGTAAATCAAGCTGACATAAATAATTTAAACCTCATAGAAAACAATAATGAAGAGCCCTCCCCAACGATATGGAATCAAGATGAACTGCAAGAAATAAACATTAATTTCAACAGCACCATCCCCAAAAAATTATTCGCAACTTTCCAAAAATTTTTTTCACCGAGATCATTAGTGTTAGCTGTCACTGATAGGAATTTAACACTTTATAGATTCCCCAGAGAGCTTCTTTACAAAGAGCTGACAGCAACAGCAATGTGGGATACAGTCTCTAGTATTGGAGACCATCCAAACTCGCGATACATTGCAATCCAGTTTTTCGATGAACATCAGTGTGCAAGATTTCAAACTAAAGTAAAAACTTTGGGAAGCTACGCGCTAATAATAGTCGATCAAAGCTTGCAAAACTATTGTAATGGAATAATTAAAAACACTTACTTCAGATATACCATTCATGATTTTCAAAAATTAATACAGTCATTTGGCAAAGCTATTTATATAAAACAGATCTACATATCCGACACCCCCATCCCGGTTTTCAGCAACAACTTCCTTTTCAAAATAAAGCTGAATGACAGTGTAAACTTGGAGGATATTCCAACACAAATAATTGACCAAAATGCAATACTGACCATTCACATAAAAGGATTAAGGCCAAGATGTTTTGTGTGTGGTGAAACCGGACACTTAGCAATCAATTGCAACACCAAAATCAACCAGAAAAACAAACCGAGCTCTGAAGATCAACCAAGAGAGGCCCACCAACAGGAATCAAACAGTACAAAACAGATAACAAAAACAACTAATAAACAAGAAAGAATTAATAAAAAATCCACAGATCAACAGCAATTGAATAATAAAAAAACTGCACACACATTGCCAGCACCTGAAATTCTGGATTTATCAACAAAATCAAACAATAGAATTCAAACCCCCACTGATAAAAAAAACAGAAAGTCAACAGCCTCAAGAGGCTGCAATGGAAAAAACAGTGCACAATCTAACTCAGCCTACCAAAGATACTGATGAAAAAGAGATAATAAAAGAACAAATAAACTCACACAGTAATAGTGTTCAAGAAAATATATATATAACACACCAAACACCCAATATTAAAAATAATACAACAATGGAAATTATGGAAGCTATCACCCCAAATATGCCTCAAATTACCAAAGTTGACACAGAACAAAGAAGAGGACCAGGCCGCCCACCAAAGAAAAATAGAGGGCCCAAAAAAATCAAAACAGAATCCAACCTTAGCCTTGCTGATCACAACAATACAACTACAGTGGAAACAGATGAAGATCTGGAAATGGAATATGAGAATGAATGGGAAGAAACACCAGATCAACCCTAATATTTAAATCTCAACCAAAAAACAACATATAATGAAAGTAAAAATTGTGGCAATCAATGTCAGGGATTTGAACTCAACCTCAAAAATTAATAAGTTAAAACATTGGATCAAGGATATACAACCACACTTGCTTGGTATACTTGAGACAAAAATTCATGCTGGATCACAAACTGACCCAGCCAAACATTTAAATATGGAAGGTTTCTGTACATGCTCCAGAGACTCTTCCGCTCCCTCAGCTGGCACCGAACTCATAATTGCTAGAAATTGCCCATTCACAACGTTCAAAATAATTCACATTGACATGAACTTATTAATTGCAACCTTCAACCAAAAAAGCATAACAATAAATCTGGTTTTTGTATATATGCCTTTACAGGATAAAAAAAAATAGATACCATAATTGCAAACATTAATTCAAGGTTAGCTACAACTTCAAACCCAACCGTCTTAATTGGAGATTTTAATTTAAAATATCAGGAATTTACCCTATGTTGGCTTCACAGAATAAACATACCACTAATGAGTGGCCAAGGTTTTTTGCCAGATGATGCCATCTCTTTCCACAATAATCGCTTCTCTTCACTTATTGATCTGTGCTTTTATTCTCCAATGCTTCACCACCTTATTAAAATAAAACTAACTCCCTCAACTTTTTCCGATCACTTCAGCTCAAATAGTCACAATTGACTGTGCCCAAATTCAAATATCACCCTTTCCACTTACAAGAACAATAAGAGTTTTACTCCCAGAAACAATCCCTGAATTTCTGTTCTCTGAGACCTACATAATGCTAAACAAAATCAAAGATATGACTTTGAACCCAGTCCAGAAATATCTAGCATTTATGGGAATGTTGTCCTTTAACATCAACCATATAACAAAAAAACAACCTCCACAATCAAGACTTTTGTCTCTGGCAGATCAGTTGCACCAGAGAATAATAATGATTAACCCATCACACTGCACCCAGCAGTATATATTCAAGCTTACACATGCATACAATAAAGCATGTGATGAACTCAAAAGCTATCTGAAGATAAAGAAAAGCAGGATATGCCTAATCAGGCCACACACTTGGACAAGAGATTATATAAGATGGGTGCTGGGGAACCAACCAGATGTAAAAGTGCCAATGGCACTATATACAAATAGTGGAACATATGCAGGACACAATATGATTATGCCAATTTTTGAATATTTTAAGCAGAAATTACAAGAAAAACAACCATATAAAATACCACATAATCTGTTTGGGCCACCAGAAACAAAAATTACATTCACAAAAGATCTATTCACAACAAAACTGAATACTATTCGAAACGCTTGCCATCCAGGTAGTCCTGGAGTCCCATTGTTTGTATTAAAGTATCTAAGTAAATTCACAACAGAATATTTGTGTCAGTTAGCAAACCATCTAGCACAACAAATTCAACCCATGGAGGGTCTCTATCCAATAGCCATAGTACCCTATAATAAAAAGAAAGCAATTATCCCACCTATTACAGACCTCAGGCCAATATCTATGGACCTTTGCCGATCAAAATTATGGAGAAAATTATTAAAGATAAAATTGAACCATATATAATGCCACTTATCTCCAAAGCACAATATGCAAAGAAAAACTCTTCAACAACAGTAGCAGCCTCATTCTTCAAAGCAATTCTAGCCACAGTAAAACAGCGGAAAAAATACGGACCCATTGTCATGCAGCTTGACTTAGAAGCTGCATTTGACTCAGTCAATATATACACACTTCTGAAAATGCTAAAAGACACAGAAATTCCTAGAACACACCTATATATAATTGCTAACCTGCTTCTGAACAGAGAGATCCATATAACTTCGAAGAAACTCACCATCTTTCACACCCACCAAATCTTATATCCCAAGGATCCCCTCTTAGTTCACTATTGTTTATATTTTACATCAATCCCCTTATTAAAAGCATACAAAATGCATTTATTGGGATCGAGATACCAGACACAACACAGCACACTACATGCATTGCCTATATGGATGATGTTACCATATTTCTAACATCAAAAAAACAAATATCGCAATTCCAAAAAATATTAAAAGAATATTCACAGAAATACGAATTAAAATTTAATCTGGCAAAAACCACAGCCTGGTCACTATACACTGGTAAACCATGAACATCAATTTACAAATCAAAACCAAACTCATTCCTTAGGTTCCCATTTCGTATAGAAATTACGGGAATGAGATGCCACATCCAAAATAAACTAAAAGAAGAACCCACAAAAATTATAAACTCCTTGTCCAAGGCATATCTTTCACTGTATTCCAAAGTACAGTTAATTAACCAGCTTATCACAACCAAAATAACATACTATGTACCGGTTATTTCATTCTCAAAGGGATTTATTTCAAAAATTAAAACCATATGTAATAAACTACTTTGGGCCAGAAAAACAGTAGCAATCTCCACAAAAAAACTTTGCCAACCCCTAATAAAGAATGGACTTGGCTTGCACAACATTAACATTTTTCATCTACAAAAGTTAAGGAACTCAATAATTACAGTCCTTGCCAAATATCCAAAAATTAACCACTTGCTAGAAGTTACTCCAACAGATAGACAACCTCCAAAAGGTTCTTTTTTCACTAACATTATATACTAATTCAAAACCACAGACAAGATTCCAGAACAGTATTTGCATAAATATTCATACTGGGATATTTATGGTTTAATGAACAGAGAAACAGATACTAATGCTATACAACCTATGCTAGGAATTAACAACAAGAGACTACTCAAGGAAATGAATCTCATTGCCTTGCCAACAACCCACTTTCTTTATCATAAAAGAGATCTATTGATCCTTTCTGTGGACTCTGCCATCGAGCAGAAGAGACTCTGGACCACATTATTTATCAATGTATAGCACTTAACCAAACATGACAGATAATGTGTAACACCTGCAGAAAACCAGGTACAATCATTAATCACATAATGGTTGCTTTTCAGGGAAGATCAATACCTAGCATTAGGGCAGCCACATTTGTACTATACGCGTACTGGTGCACCAGATGTACTTTCTTAATTGGCAATAATACCAGACGACACCCAGCTACATTTAGCAACAAACTGTTACACATTAGAAATAGAGATAGAATAATAACCAACCCCCACTTATATGCAGCAACATGGTCATTGTTAAGGCAACCATCAATGCTGTGAATGCTGCAAAAAAACTATCATACAACTAACATTCAAAAAGACATGCCCACAAAACTAAGCTCATCAAACTTTAGAACTCTAATTAATTTTTTTTTATCCTTCATATTGTTATAGTCCATTAACCACAAAGTGTAACCATTAAATTTCCTTTATATATATATATATATATGTTTACCCTAATATTACTCATTGTATGTAAAATTTGAAATTTTCTAGATGTAAACTTTTGTAAACCATTGAGATCAATAAAGCCTT
>JAQFVV010012774.1:565000-687500 GCA_028023455.1 Epiperipatus broadwayi | reverse complement strand
AAATCAGATGGCAATCTTTCTGGCAGGCAAATTACTTAAGTATGTAATATATTTTGCTATCTTATTATAAACCTTTTGCTTGTTTTAATTTTTGTCTGAATGAGAGATAATCTCAGAAATGAACATTATTGTCCCAGAAAAAAAATATTATGCATTAAATCCGAAAAAGCTGAAGATTTTAACAAATCCATTTTCACATTAGTTATTCTGTTTGTTGGTTTGTATTTTTGTTCATAGATGAGAGGATCAATTAAAAATAAAATAATCACTAAAGTTTTAGATATCGGTTTTAGAATTTTGATGGATATTATTTAGGTTATATTAAGAGGGGACAGGTATGTAATTTATGCATTTTTATAGGAATAATTTCAATTTTAAATTCATTTTTATTAATGTAATACATAAAATAATTATAAAAACTTAAGTAAATAATATTAAAAATTGCATTTCCCTAATAAAGCTAAAATGTTGTTTGTTTTTAATTTAATATTTTTCATTTAAAAATACATTCCTTCTATTAGTTAGTTGGAAAGTAATGTTTAATAATAAATATGCAAAAAAAAGTAATTTTATGTTGACACAGATTGTATTCATATTGAAATCTTTGTGTGTGTATATATATATATATGTATATTGAATAAATACATTTTTTCAAATGTCAAATAAAGGACAAATTAAATGCTGTTTTATGCTCATTTGGCAGATAACAAGAATGAAATAAAAGTAGCACACATTTATTCTGAAGTTTTCTGGCAGTATTAAGATACATTTATACAGAAGAAGAGCCTTCCTCTCACATGATATTTTCTGTTTTGTATGCAATATATATATATATATGCAAATTTATAAATAAATATTTAAAAATACAGTATTTAAAAGCTTATAAAAAATATATGCATAACCGTCACTTAGGAGCGCTTTCAACCAACTTGTGGCTTTGATAGTTGACAAAGCCACAAGTTGGTTGAAAGCGCTCCTAAGTGACGGTTATACATATATTTTTTTATAAGCTTTTAAATACTGTATTTTTAAATATTTATTTATAAATTTGCGTATATTATTTTGAAGAAATACAGACATCGATTTATAATATTATATATATATAGAAATACAGACATCGATTTATAATATTATATATATATAATCCCACTGTTTAATGCTAAACTGAAATAAATATCTAAATATTAAATTGTCCCATTTGGCTAAGTAATTCACCACTGCCCTTTGAGAAATAGTGATTCTAATATATTTATTTCACAGAGGGTTGTACTAAATAATTACTTAGCCATGTGGAGTAATTTAATATTTGGATATATATAAATGTTGACTCTCAATTCATTATGTTAAATAACATTTAACCTGTTTAACTGCAAACTACACCTTTCGATTTTGAATATGCTCTAATGAGGCTTTTGACCATATTCTTCCATATTTGAATATTTTATTTTTACAATTAACTTTTATTTTTACAATTAACTCTTTTTCTATATTATATACTGATAATATATCATATATTGATAATCTTAGCATTATTTAATGTAGCTTTCAAACAATAGACATTCTAAAAGTTAATATTTGACATTTGTAAAACATGAAAATAAATTTTTAAATTCAATTCTTATCAATAACAATGATGCCATTGGACATATTTTGCCTAATCCAAAAGCAGAACAAAATATTAGATATTCTATGTTATTATATGCAAAATAAATAGGTTAGTTATTATTCATTGCTTTAAAAAATTTTTGAATTAATTTGACAAAGGTGATTCTAGTTTACTCAATAGAAACTGCTTTCACATTCATATAATAAACTTTTTAAGAGTTGTCTTTTAAAAATAAATATCTGCAAATAAAATCTTTTTCAGTGACATAAGTTTTGGATTTAGAAAAAGTCTTTTACAAAAATGTTTTTTAAACCTTTAATTTGTAAACAATTATTGAAAATTACAATTTTTTTTTGTTCAGTGATTTTTCTTTTATTTGGATTTATGCTAAAACATAGTGACAGTCAGAAATTTTCATTTCTATTGACATCTAGAGCCACCCTCTTTATGGCTTATCGTATAAACTGATTTTTCTCAACCTTCAGATTTTTTTTTTCAACTAATAATTTTAAAATTATAACAGTGATAAAATAAAGTTGTGCATGACATTTTAGTGCATATATATAATATATGGTTATAATAGTAGATAGATTCTAAATAATGTAAAAAGTAGATAGGGAATTACAGCACTATTGCAATGCCCAAAACTACAAAACCTAAGTGAGATGGCTGCTGCTAAGGCAAACCAAACTCTGCAGAAATATTAATTCTCTGTCATTATATATGGATATATATAGTATAATATTTATAATATAAATCCTTAAAAGGTTATATATGCTTCTTCTAATGAGTATATATACAACTTTTATATAATAATAATTAAAATAATAAATTAAACAATTTATTTTATTAATTAATCTTTTCTTTTTAGTTTCATGTTTAAAATCCAGATTAACTTATTCTGTGATTTTTTTTTCTTTCCACTTTAAAAGCTGTTTTTTCCTTTGGTGATTAACCTTTCTCCATCTCTTCACTTAACAATTAGATTAATTATGACATAATTCATGAATTAAATAAACCTATAGGATTAAGATAAAAAATAAATAGATCATGCAGCTCCTTGCAATTAAGCTTATTAATTCTTCGGTATTAAGGGAAGCTATTTTTATTTAATTTATTTTTAAATTAATGTAGTACTCATTATTTACAAATAAATAGTATCATAGATATGTGTATAATACTACATATACATATTGAAAATATCTGTGCTATATGTATATATAACGGTATGATAAAAGTGCTTATTAAAAGTGTTGTTCAATATTTGTGAATTTGATATCTGAGTTAAAGCTTGGAATCAAAAATTGCATATATGAAGAAAAGGATTCATGCAGTGAGCATTAAGTGAACTAAAAAAATGGTTATATACGGTAATTATGTACTACAGTGAAATGATAGTTTAGCTAAAAGGATTCAGGTTAAGACAATACAAAGATCATAAAAATAAATGTTTTTTGTTGTAATTGTTAAAATATATCTTTCTTAATTAAAGATGAATATAATTTAAAATATTAAAAAGTAGACATATACATGTATGTTTGATATTTATTAAATACATTTTAGCTCAATTTTTTTCATGTCTCAAAGCATCGGCTGGGAAACGAACCCGCAAACCCGGGACAACTACTTGTAAGGCGGCTGTGCTGACCACTCGGCTACCAACGCTTGACAGCTCAATTTTTTAAAATGAAAATTAAACCAATTGCAACTTTCCATTATGTTCTGAATTTATTATTGTATATACATATTTTTGACTTTTTGTTCTAATGGTATTTTACTTGTCGATATATGTTGGAATATTTCCATCATGTAATAGAATGTTAAATGTTTTTGTTCTGTTTTTTAGAAAAATTCAAACGTTATTCTTGTTTTTCCAAATAGATTCAGCTGTTAGTAAAAAAAAAAATATCGAGATTTAAATGACTTATTCCTGAGACTGTTTTTTTAAATCAATTATATTCAGATTACATGATTTAATTCATGATTTTTCTTTGTTTTATTTAGATATTTCTTCTAATATTTGCTTTCTTGTCAATACTATCGTCTTTTTTTTCTTTTAATTCTCTTTAATATTTAATTGTACGATATAAATCCAATATATACCTACAAATAAATATCTGCATATATTCATGTGTATTGCCGAATCTATTAGCTTATTATTTAAATACATATATCTCGGCAATCTAAGTTACTGTCAGAGGCAGATAAAATATAAATTTTATTCCATATGTCATAACATCGGCCGGGAGGCGAACCGCAACAACCGTCTCTCGGCTAACAACGCTTGATAAAATATATATATAAATTTTAATCCAACTTTAAATCAGGTTTTGTATTTTTTAGACAGCCATCTTTTTCAAGTCAGATGACCATTTAATTTTGATCAGTAAATGAGTATCTATCTATTCTGAGCTAAAGAATTTATCACAGTTGAGAGAAGGGCCAAACTCTCATCAGCAGGCAGTGCGGAATCTACTAACGAATACTTTTTAAGTGTCATAGCATCGGCCGGGACGCGAACCCGCAACCCGGGCAACTGCCTGCAAGTGCAAGGCAGTCGCGCTGACCTCTCGACCACCAAATGCAAGACTTTTTCTTCACTATTTTTTTATGGAATTGTAAAAAAAGCTTTAGCCTAGTAAAACTTTATTTAAAAGATTTATTTTGATTTATATATAATTAATTAATTACATTTAAAAGTTGTTTATATACATAAAACACATTCTGCTGCTACTAATTAATATGAATTAATTAATGTTTCTTATATTGTTTTAATTTCAATTTTAGTTAAGCAAAAAAAAATGTATACTCAAAATATTATTTTTTTCATATATTTTCAAACTTTAAGCAATATAAAATTCTCATTTTTTAAAACTCTATTTAAAAAGAAGTGTATTTTGATTTTATAGACGAGGTTTATTAGAATTAAATTATGATTACTTCTGTCAAATCAGGTCCTTCCTGCTAGGAGTCATAAATGAGATAATTTGACAAATACCAACTAGCAAATGAAATATTACCATTAGTTGACTCAGCGACCAACATTCACCAACAACGCTGGTCTAACTCAATTTTCTGGCAGTAAAAATAATTGTTTTATATGGAATTAAATAGGAGCTGCATCTACAGAATTGTTAATTTATATCTGAATATTTAATTATATCCTCCGGCCAAAAAAAAAACCAGAATAATGGTTTATGCATTATTCACTATACATATTATTAGCCATCTATAGTGACAAACGTATGAACGCACTTGACGGTTGATGAAAAAACGACAGAAGAAATTCTACTTAACACTATTTATTGTTAAACATAAATGTTTTTGGATCTAATATTAAACAATTTTAGATTTGAAAACTAATTACTGTAAACAATATTATTTTATATATATAATACTGATGAAAGATTGTGTAGAATAGTTAATTGTGTATCCCATAACCTAGGATTCGAATTCAAAAAAAGTTGGAATTTTTTTTCAGGTAACTAGATCGTGTTAAAACTAACTAGCTATTCAAATAAATCGTAGCTATTACTAATAGTAGTCTATTATTGACTACCATTGTGTTTAATGTCGTTGTTGTTGTTTTTTCACTTTTATCTTGTGCAGAAATAGTTAAAAGGTTTTTTTTATTTATCCTGAATTAAACTATTTAAAATTGTTTTATTTATATAGCATCAATTAGTAGTTTTGGCTATTAAAATGTTCTTTAATTAACTTAATGCAAGAGAGAGAAAGTAACAAAATGCAATACTAATCAGATTACCATCAAGGTAATCACAGCTTTGCATTATTTTATATATTTTTTTTTTCCTCTTTGATTTCCCTTAGAGACTTTAAAAGAACCGAACAGGGCAAATTCTTAATTCCACTCCATACGTTCTTGTCGTTGCAGCTATTATTACTACTATGTGATTATTCATATATGAGTATGGATAGTTGCTCACTAACGCACATTAGCTAGTATGGTGAGTTTATTAGCTTTCTACTTCTGAGTTTAAGATCAAGAAACATCATGGTCTTTCTTTTCAGTTGCCTAATAGTTCTTAATTAAAATTGCCTAAAATTGAATTTTCTTGAAGGCAGAATAAATATGTGTGTGAATGAAAAAATGAGCATGTACTCTACTACAAAAGCACAACAAGAGGAGTCGGATTCATTATAAATAAAAAATGGAAGAACAACATTGTGGAGATTGTTGATATATCAGACAGAGTGGCAAAATTAGTTATTTAACAAAAGATCAGATACCAAATGATGATAATTCCGGTTTATGCTCCAACAAATTCTCATAATAATGAAGTAGTAGAGGACTTTTATATGAATGTACAAAAGGCATTTGATCAGACCAACAGCATTTTAAAATTGTTATGGGAGACTATAATGCTAGAACTGGTAAACAAATGAAAGAGGAAAGTTTTGTAGGTAAATTTGGTCATGGTAATAAAACTGAGAGATGACATAGACTTGTAGGGTTTGCAGAAAATGAAAAACTTTATATTATGAATTCTTTTTTTGAGAAAAATGTTAAAGTGAAATGGACATAGAAGAATTCAAATGAAGGAACAGCAGAATTGGATTTTATTTTGACTAACAGAAAATATATATTTCAAGATTGTAATGTTCTTAATAAATTTAACACAGGAAGTTATCATCTAATAGTGAGATGTAAGACACATGTTACTACAAAACTAGAGAGAGAAAATTATTAAGAAAAACAATATTCACAGTTAATATTCATAATCTTCAGACACATTCTAATGAATTTAAATTAAAACTTTCAAATCGTTTTCAAATATTAGCAGATTTTGAACATGATTTAGATTTGAATGATATTAATAGGAAAATAACTGATACACTTTTTTTTTTTAGAAAAAAATAACAATTGACCAAATAATTTTTTTACTGAGACTAGAGAATTTATGAAAAAAAGAAGATATACGAAAATATTTAAAAAATGATGCAAGAAGAAGGATTGAATAGTCTGGAATTTTGTAAAATGGTGCAAAATAGAGTTCATAATGATATAAAAAATTATAATTGTGAACTAGCAAGAAAAGTTATAGAAGAGAATAGAAGTCTCAGGAGTATAAAACAATATATTGGTATTGATAGGAAATGTATATATCTGCAATAAAAAAAAGTTGAAACTATTATTAAAAAGAGAGATGACATCATAAAATGGGTAGAAGAGTTGTATTACGAATTATATAATAATAGAAAACCTTCTACAACTATTATGTCTTCTGCATTGCCCAGGGTTTTAAGAAGTGAGACATGCAATTAAATTTATGAAGAAGGAAAACTCTCCAGGTAATAATGCAATTATAATGATAG
The DNA here is from genome assembly GCA_028023455.1 of Epiperipatus broadwayi. Lineage (NCBI taxonomy): Eukaryota > Metazoa > Onychophora > Udeonychophora > Euonychophora > Peripatidae > Epiperipatus > Epiperipatus broadwayi. The sequence goes on along the minus strand of JAQFVV010012774.1, from coordinate 680,557 downwards.
TTTAAAGAAGCAGGTGAAAAATAGTAAAAATTTGGTAAAGTTATATAACAAATGTCTAAATGATAAAGATGTAGCAAATGATCGGAAGAATGTAATATCAATATTAATATTTTAAAAGTTGATAAAGAATATATTAGAAATTACAGACTATCAGACTTTTATCAGCTAACCAAAAGAACAAACTAGATTTAAAAGTGATTTAAGTACAGTGTATCATATCCAAGTACTGAGAGAAGTTATAGAAAGGTCCAATGAATATGAGTTGCCATTATGGTTTGACGGTGTAGATTATGAAAAGGCATCTGATTCTATAAGCATTTCTTCAGTGATTATAACATTGGATCATCAAGGTATAGACCCAGGATATAGTCATATTAGGAAGAATATTTATAAAAATGCAACAGCAACAATTAGATTACATAAATATATTAGAAAGATTAACATTGAAAAGGATGTAAAACAGGGTGACTTCATATTTCCAAAACTTTTTACAGTAGTGCTGCAAAAAGTATTTTATGGATTAAAATGTAAAACCAAAGAGATACAATTTGAAATATGGGTATTCTTACATCTGGAACTTAATTGTGGATAGTTGAAGATTGCATAAAGGAATAAAAGTAAATAGTGATTATTTAAGTCATTTAGACTTTGCAAATAATATAGTTGTTTTTGGAAATAATGCTTCAGAGCTTCATGAGATATGGCAAGAGTTATCAGACTAAAGTAAGAAAGAAGGATTAAAGGTAAAAATTAAAAAAAATTATAATAATGTTTAAGGGATTCTCTCAAAAGATGAAAATAAAAACTGATGATAAGTCAGAAGAAGTTAACAACTACAAATACCTTAATCAGAATATTATTACCCAAGAAAACATAATGGATAAAATTAATCATAGAATTAAACTTGGTTTGAATGCTTTGAAATAACCTAATATTACAATGAAATATGCCTATGGGTTTGAAAAGGAAGGTTTTTAATAAATGTGTTTTATAAGTTCTTACTTCAGATCAATCAAAAAAGTATGTTAGAAATAACAAGAAGAGATCAAAAACACAATATATGGATAAGAGAACAAACAAGTGTTACTAACATCATTGAAACATTTAAAAGACCAGAATGGAGTTGAACTGGACATATTGTTAGAAGATATGATAATAGATGAGCAATTGAAATATTAAACTGTATTCCAGGAGATTGTAGAAGACCCAGAAAGAGACCACATGTGAGATGGATGAATGAAATAAGAAATTGTGCAGGACTGATGTGAAGAAGAGAGGCTAAACATTGGAGAAGATAGATTGAACTTGTATAGACCTTGATTCTGCAATAGACTGATAATGGTTGATGATGATGATCATCCATGTAAACAAAGATAACTTTATCTTTTGGTGTTGCCAGAAAACTATCAATTTCTAATTGATGGTCTGTGACTAAACAATTTCTACTTAAAATTCAAGTTGTTATAAGTATTTAAACACAAACTGCTGTTTTTTTTCTTAAGTGTGATGCAAACACTAACATCTTCTTTACATCTTACAAAAAATTATAAATCTTCTCCAAGGAGTTATATATGCTAATTTAAATATTTTTATTGACATTCAATTTGAGAAAGAATGGAAATTAAAAGATTTTTTCCATGTAAACAGAGATAATTGTATGTTTGATGTTGCCTGGAAATGATCAATTACTAAATGACAATCTGAAGCAAAGCAAGTTTTGTCTATTAACTTATAAAATAGCTCTTTTGTTTAGGTTTAGATGAAGTAAAAGAATGACTATTTATACTTCAAACCCAAATTGTTATAAAGATTTAAACCCAGACTGCTCTTATAAATGTATAACTATAGTTGAGCAAAAATGCATATCTTTGGGTCATTTGTTTTTTCAGATGTCTTTGTTCATATGTTTTAGAAATGTGTAATGCTGTGGAATTTGTATTTATAAATATATAATGTATGAGTTATCAATTTGTAATTTACTTAATTAGAAAGCACTTTATCTAGAACAGTACCTAATGAAAATCAATTGCTTCAGGCCAAGATTTAAAGTAAAACTGTCAGGTGAATTGCATACAAAACAAAGCCCTGAAGTTTCCATTTATAGATATAAGAAATCAAAGTATAGCAAACTTTTCAATTTTCCTACTTATTATAATAAATCCATTGACTAATAGGTCACACTTTATAATAGAATATTTTAATGAATGTTTTAGATGGAAATATTTAATGTGTAAAGTTATCAAGTTATAGTATTAGGCTAGTTATGAATAGAGATTTCAGATGGAAAAGAATTTTGATATAATATAAAAGGTATTAAAAAATTATGTCTATAAAAAATCAGAAGAGGGAACTGCTAATAATTTAAAGAGGAGAGGGGGGTATTAAAAGTTTAACGGTAGTTTTTAAAATTTGATTGTAACAGTTGAGATTAGGAAATATAATGGTGAGTTTAAAAAATAGTTTTAAAAAAAGTTGATTTAAAAGTGTGTTTAAAATAAAATAATAATATTTTAGTTTAAAATAGATTATAGATTATTGAATGAATAAATTATGAATATTGATATTTAGTAAAATGGATAATAATAATAAAAATATAAAAGATATTAAGTTAAAGTGGAGTATTTAAAGAGTAATAAAAATAAAATAAAGAATAAAAATAATTTTTTTAAAAAAATTTAGTTATAAAATAGGAAGAGGGAGGTACTATTAATATAAGCGTAAATTTAAAGAGGGGGGGGGTACTAAAAGTATAGCGGTAAAAAATTTTAAAATTTGAATTTAGCTTTAAGGTTAGGAGATATTAAAGATGCTTAGAATTATATTAAAATTAAAATAGATTATAAGTTATTGAATGTTTGTTAGTAATGTGAATAATAATAATGTAAAATATAAAAAAATATTAATTTAGAGTTATATATTATGAGAATAAGATAAAATAAAAATAGAATACATATATATATATGGGAAATATATGTATATATGTATGTGTATATATATATATATATATATGTGTGTGTGTATGTATGTTTTGTGTATATATGTATAGGAAATATTTTGATTAATAAATATAGAAGGCAAAAAGGATAAGAAATGAATAATAATAATGTAAAATAAAAGGTATTATAAGATGTGTATATATAGAATGTAAATTATATGTTTATGTATTTTTATGTTTATATTCATATGTTTGTATTATATTGTAGTTCTGAAGAAGATGGCAGGGGCAATCGAAACTGTAAACTGTAGAAAAGGGTGGATAATAAAGCATAGTAAAAGTAGTAAGTGCTTGGACAATTGAGTATTATATAACTTAATTAGAAAATACTTTACCTAGAACAGTAGCTAATAAAAATAAATTACTCAGGCCAAGGATTATTCATTTATAATTATTTAATTAGCAAACACTTTACTTAAAACAATATTTGTTATAAAACAAACAAATATACTTTAAAATTTTGTATAAAAACTAAAATTAGCATTAAGAAAGATATTTTATTTAAATTTGGTTTTAAAATAATATAAGTTTCTTTTTAATTAATTTATATTTTATGCAATAGAAAAACATATATATTCTATAGTTAATAAATATATAATGAAAACATATGACCTGGTTAATTTTTTTAAGATTCATTGAATATTCGTTTAACTAATTATTTCTTAAAATATATTTATTAATACATAATAAACATAATATTTTGAAATCACTATAGAATTAAAGTTCATAAGTCTTGAGAGCTCTTATTTGTTTATAAGTAATATAAAGATTTATTTAATAAGCCTTATATTTAACGTTTAATTGTATTCTAATCACATTGATCAAAACATAATTTTTTAATCATCTTGAATGAAGTATAGACTTTAATACGATATTTCATAGTAACATTGAAACATTAATATATCCATTTTATATTAATAATAGCACTATTTAATCTTTTGGTAAATTTAATCTATCCATATATTTCAATGTATATTATATTAGCTATTTTAGTTGAATAAATATTTTAATGCTAAAAGTATTCCATAAAATGTCATATTCCTGAAGTATTGTAATACTTATTAAATTGAAATGATTTTATTCCAAGATTTTACTTAGTCATTCATTATTATAGCACAATTCAACTATTAATTTTTATATAAAATAGATTGACTTTGCCTACTAAAACAACAGATTAAGAGTTTGATCTCAAATCAAGGACTAATGATAGAAACATTGAATTCATTAACTTATAAATTGTTCCTATAGTTTCACTCAAAAATAACCTGTAGCTATTATCTCTGTTATAAAGAGTTAAATTTCACTTGATAAAATATTTTTTAAAAAATATTTCAGTGTTCATGCCACAAAAATATTTCTTAAATAGTTTTTAAAATAATAATAAAATAAAATTAATCTGAAAACAGAAATGCTCCTTTAAAATTACACTTTAAACAAAATATTGAAGTGGTTAATCTGAGATTCAGATTATGCTTTACAGTCCTATCCAATCCCTCAACACCAAATCAAATTCAAATCCCAGTCTTATGCTTATATAGGCACCTATATAATTCATTTTCTCTTAAAATTTTCTTTTAAAATAACTATGAACAAGAGATTTAGTAATCTTTTAACTAAATAATAATATTTTATAGATTTTAATAGGTCATATGTGTGCATAAATCACATGTATATATTAAAGGTGATGGGGGATTGTGTATAAATTAATATTTATGTTCATATATTTTGTACTAAAATGTATATTTAAAATTATATTATATTAAAATACATATTTATGTAATGGCAGTCAGGCTGATGCAATCGGCTTGGTAGCTTCTAAAGCATTCCAAACTAAAATCCATTAGTAGGATTAAAATCACTATCTCTATGAAAATTCAACTCAATTTCCTTAACAAAATGTATCATTTAATGAAGTCTATTTCTGAGCTAGAAATAGATTTAGAACAATCATTCCAGAAATATATCAACCTGATTGCATTGTTTTATACTACCTTAATAATAAAAGGAAAATTCCTTATTAAAAGTTGATCTGTAACAGTATTGTATAGTCTTAGGTAATGGAGCTTACAAGCATTCTTGAGATAAACAAGAATCATATAAATAGGGCATGATTTCATTCATCAAAAGAAGAGTACTTAAATTTGTAAGGCGTCGGCCAAACGAATCCATGTCATTCAAAATTTCAACATGATCATTATTGAGTATAAAGGGAAAGATGCACCTTCTCCTGGTCATGTCTAATCCAGCTCTTTCCAGCTTGCTGCTATACTATTAACCATCCATGAAACTGTTGCTATACCATAAAGACTAACCTAAAGATCTGCTAGCTTCCAAAAGGTAATGCTGGTGCAGTGCCGCCATTATGAATTCTTAACTTTCTTTTAATTAATTCTTAAATGTTTAAGAATTTAATATTAATGATTTGTAAACTCTGTAACTCATTCCATAATTAATCTTATAAATCTTTAAATATGTAATGCTTTAATATAAGTGACTCTCTAAATTATTCTATAATCATTTTCATTTAGCCTCATAATTTATTTCACTTTTAATTTGATGCGGCAAATATTTTCTTAATACTTTATCTAATATATATATATATTAAATGATATCTCAATAAACTCCCACCCTTACCAGCATAGTTATTTTTAGCTTAGCTCCTCGCCATTAGAAGGGAGTGCCAATTGGTTAATTAATTTGTTTTTACTTTTAAAACTATAAACACTTGCTAGGTTGGGAGAAGATTTTTAAATGTTTTTTTTTTTTTTTTATCAATATACTTTTTGTGTAAACAACAGATGGGGAAAACTAAAAGTTCCACCTTTGATTAGTTTAAGAATTATGCAAATCTTAATCTCTTTATTAGCATAATATTAATTCAAAACAAATATATTAATAATATATATTACTTTTATATTTATTTATTCTCACCCATTTAAACCTATATGACTACTTTTTGTAAACCACACCTTAGAATTAATTTTTATTATGTTGATGTATGTGGAGTTTTATTGAAGAAATGTAATGAAGGGGGGAGGGGATTAGAATTTTAGTTTATGTTAAAACTGAAATATATTTTCTAATAATGCCTTTAATTTTACGTTTAGTAAATCCATTCATACCATTATCTTTGATGTTATTACTATAGATTATAAGCTTAGTTACATATATTTTGACTAATTACTAGTTCATCCAATGTGTTGTTAGCATAGGTTATTATTCCTTATATTTAAGCTTTATCTAGGGACATGCATCGGAATGCCTGCATTGCTCATCTTCATTTTAGGTAGTAATCGGGGCAATGAATGACCCTGGACCATCTACTCGCATAACAATAGCAATGCATTGGATAATTCTGTCAATGTTCAGCCCATTGCAACTCTGTCCAAGACCCTTAACTCAAAGAAACTGATTCCACAAAATGTGGGTGTGGCAATTCTGCTTATTCTTCTTATTTCCAAATGATAAATCATTTTCAAGAAACAGATCTGCAAATCTTATTCAGCCATTATGCTAACACCACAACACTGAATTATAATATATTCCCCCTTTTAAAAAAGCTTAAACCTATAAATATCTATATTCTATATATCTGATGTTATGGTCTAACTAAATGTATTTCGCAAATTAAGTAATTTTCTATTAATGAGTTGCTAGATATAATAATTTATAGAAATACTCCCACATGCGTTAATCGTGTAAATAAAGTAAATAAATTTTTATTAAACATATTCCCATTTATAATAAACTTATGATAATTTGGTCAGTCAGTTAATCGACAATTATGTAACTTTTCCTGGGATTAGTCAAGGTTGTGTTTCTCTTCTGTAATTTGGGTGAGTCATCATGCTTGTACACTATATAATGGCACTAGATTAATTATTGAAATATCATAATGCCACATCAAAAGTACTAATAATAGTAACTTATCTGTAAATACCTATTTTAAAGTGTGAATAAGCACAATATAACTTATTGTAATATGAGGCTAATCATTATTTAATATAATTCAAATGTATAAATTTCTGATTTCTATTTATGTTCATTGTTAAATATAATCTTAAAATCAAACATCTCTGATCATTGCTATTCATATATTTAACTGATTTAGTTAAATTTTAAAATAGTTATTAAAGTATAAATGTCATGATTTGTAGAGTTATAAGATCCCACTAAGGTTGAGCATATGTGCTTGTCTATATCAATGTATACGCACACCTGCCATGATTTTCCCCTGAGTCTCTTTGTTTTTCTGCTGTGTGATGTCGGCCAACAATAAATTAAATAATCTAGTATCATTGGAGTTGTTGCACATATGTGATTGAATCTGAAATCTGGGCATACATGGTAGAGTTCATGAGTATTCCTGATATGTGTATCTCACACATGATTGGATTCAAGGTACTTGTGTTGAGGTCGAGTTGAGTGAGTATGCAAACTGACTGGTACAATATAAATAGACTTTTTATATTTATTTTTCACTATAGTATAATATATATTTTTAAAATCTTTATCAAAATAATTATACATAAATAATATCCTAAAATACTTATGATTTCATATTATTTTAATTGTATTAACACAACATATGTACACTTGCATACATACACTAAGTAATAATGGACCAGTTTATGTTCATTTAAACTCATGTATTATTTGTTAAATGTATAAGTAAAATAAAAATAAAATATTAATAAACAAATATATCAACACATATTTTAACTATTTAATCCTTCTAATAATAAAAAAATAACTTTATTATGATAAACAATTTAATATATTACCTTTTAAGAAAAATTAAAAATTCATGCATATTATCTTATATTATAATGGATTACCAATAATTATTTATTAATATTGTATCCTATTAACCCTTTTAAAACCATTGAAAAATTAATTAAATCAACATTTTTTTAGAAACATAACAATTCCATGTTTAAATCTGGATCTTATAATATATAAGCTGTCACATCGCTTTCTCAAATATTAAGTATTCTCATCTATTCTCCCTGTGAGTAAATATAAAATTCTGAATCTCAAGCAACCAGTCCAAAAGATGTCCCTTGAACTGTATGCTACAATGATGTTATATATTGATATAGTGAAGTATTCAAACAGAGAGCATGAAATTTAAATATTAAATTTAAAATCATTGCTAATTTAAATTTCATGCTCTTTGTCTGGATAAGTCCATATTTCAATATATAACATTATTGCAGCATACATTTAAAGAGACAAATTTTGGACTGGTTGTTTGTGATTCAGACTTTTGTATTTATTCAAAAGGTGCATAGATGAGAATAATTAATGTTTGGGAGGGTAATTTGATGTTTTTTTATTTGAATTTTCAGCTAGTAATATGTACTGGGATTATTTTTTATATATATGAAATTAAGTTAAATATATTTAGAATATAAGTGAAATAATGTTTAAGGCTAAATGGATTTATAAGTAATCGTTAAAATCAATCAATGCTTAGACAATACCAATATCAATAGCAATCAACAACAATCACAAACTGTTGTCAAGACAACCTACTGTTACCAATAAAGTTGGAACCCCACCTTTATTTATGGTCTGATATATTTATATAGACACTAAATCTTGCAACTTGAACACAGAGATTGAAATTATTGATATAAAGAATTTAAAGTAAATATCATTAAACAAGTAAATAGAACTTGTTCTGAATGCAGACTAATAAATAGTCAATTATAACATTACCAACTGCAATTATAATTTTCAAATTCCACCCAACTTAAAAAATAAGTGTAATAATGCTCAAAGCTAAATGGATTTATAAATAATCATTAAGATCATTCAACACTTAGTCAATTCCAATATCAATAATAATCAAACATTCTAAATCTTTAGTGTCTATATGAATATATTTATTGTTAAAAGAAGGTTGCCTTGACAACAGATTGAGATTGGTGATTGTTATTGATATTGGGATTATTTAAGTGTTGACTGATTTTAATGCTTTAGCCTTGAACATTAATACACTTATTATTTAAATAATACTTTGGGTAAAACCAGCAAGCATCACATGATCACATCTCCAATATTAGCACATAATTGTTTATAAACAAAGCAAAGCAAAACTCCATATAGTACTGCCACCTGTGCTAAACAGAGTAATCAATGGATGCCAGAAGACTTGTGCATAAAATCCCTATCCAATGCCTACTTATCCAATATCCCCAGACTAGTTTCTGGCTTGTGGCCTTCGTGAGTGAGGAGCTTTGGATCTGAGAGCACTGCATCTAGATCTTAGGATCTAATGCAAACCTCTAGCAACCACCTTTTATCTCTACTTAACTACAAAACTATGAGCATGAAATTGAAAACACAAAAAATATTTTCAATCTAAGCTCAATAGCTTATATAGTCATATGGGTCTGAACTCAGTTCAGCACCCATACATTTTGGTGTCTTTGGCTCTTTAACAACCATAGCCACCACTACCCTATTATGCAGGATTGGTGTTAAACCAGCAAGCATCACATGATAAAAGGTGGTTGCTAGAGGGTTGCATTAGATCCTAAGATCTAGATGCAGTGCTCTCAGATCCAAAGCTCCTCACTGATGAAGGCCACAAACCAGAAACTAGTCTGGGGATATTGGATGAGTAGGCATTGGATAGGGATTTTATGCACAAGCCTTCTGGCATCCATTGATTACTCTGTTTAGCACAGGTGGCACTACTATATGGAGTTTTGCTTTGCTTTGTTTAATACTTTGGGTGCAATTTGAAAATTATAATTGCAGTTTGCAGTGTTATCATAGATTATTTATTAGTCTGCATTCAGAATAGGCTATTCATACATGTTTAAGGAGGTTTATTTAAACTTTTTTGTATCAATAATTATCTAATTAAACTATTTTTCATTACAGGTAAGATTAAATAATACACTTTATTAACATGTAACTCAAATATTTAAGATCTAGTCTTAAAGTCTGAACTCATTTGTAAAGTTTTGCTCTAATATTAAAATGGGCTAAGATGATTTCAACTTTAATACTTTAAAATTAAACTTATTAGCACTTTAAATCAGTAATAACTTTATAATAAAATGTTTTAAAATTACAAAAGAGTTTCTTAGGAGATTTAGACATAAAATTACACATAAAGATTACTTTTAAGCAGTTGATATTATAATAGTCATATTTAAAATGGCTAATCAGTTACAAAATTACTTAATTATTGTTTAGCAACAATGTTTACTTATTAAAAAATAAACTATTGAACTTTTTTAATACTATGTCATCACAAAACTTGATATTTAGCTTTAAGGAAAAAACTGAGAGTCATAATAAGTTCCAAATAATTTTAATGATAAATGTAATAAAATATATATCTTAATTAATCAGTAACATTTTTGATTACATAGTAATCTTTATCAACTGCAAAATAAGATGGAAGTTTAATATCATGTGATTTTCCATGAACTGTGTATGTCAATATTTGCTGCTTGTCTATTTATTATATTATCTTTGAATCTATTTATCAATGTTGCTTCCTTAATTTTTCTCTTTTTGTGATTTCTTTCTTCCATTAATATTTTTGTATCATTTACATTTAAAGTAAATTTAAAATTTCAAGATTTTTCATGCTCAAAAAATACTGAGGTAGTATTTAATTGATTATTTGTTGTTTTTTTACATGGGTATATAATAATTAATGCACTTTTATTCTTTTTTAGAGCACATCTTGATTTCCTGATATATGATTTTTTACAACTACATATAATTTGATAAGTTATATTATTTCTTTGCATTTTAAGTATAACACTTTTAGAATTATTAACTCTTTGGCATTTCTGTCACAATTCAACATTTTCATTGTTTTCACATTCAACGTATAATTTAAGATTAAACCATTATTACTTATCAGAAATTAATAAATTTGGTTTTATTTGATATATATTTTTGTTTACTACTGAAATAAATTTTAAATGTTCACATTTTCTCTTTATAAATATTAAAACATGAGATTGTAAGCAAAACAAAAATATTGTACATTATCATTTTTAGAAAGATTATTTTAATTTTACAAAATCAACAAAATCTTTATTATTTATCTTTTTTAAAAAAAATTTGAACAAATATTTATTTATTTCTCTTATCTAATTAAATATACTTTAAAAGTTTAAAATTTTTCAATATTTGTTGTAAAATTATGATAATTTCATACTCATTATTATAATTAGATTGCTTACATAAAAAGCTAAGCATTTAAATAACCTTAGAGCAGATTTGCATTGTCTGCTAATATAACATTCTATTTTTGAAATTAAGCATTTCTATTCAAAATAAATGATTAATAATTTATATTTTTAATTTCTAACAAATATTACATAAATTATTGTATAAAAAATATCTAAAATTGTAATAAATTTACAAATAAACATGTTTTTGGTTATTCAAATGCATTTTCTTTAACAATATCATAAAAATCATGATGTTTAATATCTGTCCTAATACTGTGGAAGCACTTGTCATGGTGGAGATAAATTCTATTCTTTTGAGGAATTTTTTGATTTTCTTGCCATCTATGGAATTTTTTTAAACTAAAATTTTATATCATAACATATATAGAAAAATATGCATATTACAATATAAAGCTTGTGGAAATTTTTACTAGGGAGCAAATTAATGAAAAACAAAATAATTCATATGAAAATTAAGTATGGTTAATTACTCTATTTACATTTGCAAGAACACAAAATGAATTATTGTATTTACTTTTAAATATATTTTAATTAATTTAGATAGAACATTATTTACAATGGCATAGACATCCATTTTTATTATTTAATTTTGTATTATGATTATTCTTTTTATTATTAAACCAATTTAAAGTATGTAAAATATGTTTTCTATCATATCCTACTTTTTTAAGTTCGTGAGTAAAAAGTTCAATATTTTGATTTTAATCATTTTTCTATTTACATAATTTATCTATCATTATAATTAAAAAAATTTCAAACTTTCCATTTTATGCATCATTGGCACATGTGATTTAAAATGAGGTTTAATAATTAATTTATAATTTAAACTAATTGTATCCTTATATAATTGTAAGTCAAAAAAATTTTACTTTTCTATATAAACTGAATAATTTAAAATTTTTAAAATGGACTAATAATAAAGAACAAAATAGGAAATAAAATTTTTGAACTTATAATTATATAGGGACACAGTTAGTTTAAATTATAAATTGATTATTAAACCTATTCAAGAAAGAGGATATATTTATTTTAAATCACATGTACCAATGATGCATAAAATAGCAAGTTAGAATTTTTTATGTGATAATAATAAATTATGCAAATATAAAAGTGATAAAAATCAAAATATTGAACTTTTTACTCATAAACTTAAGAAAGTAGGATATGATAGAAAACAAATTATGTTCTTCCAAATGTAGATAAACTCACTAATAATTCTAAGAGTGTTATACCTAAAATGTAAAGAAGTAATATAATTTATCAAATTACATGCAGTTGTAAAAAATCATATATTGGGGAATCAAGATGTGCTCTGGAAAAAAAGATAAAAGAACATTAATTATTTTATAATTATGTAAAAATATATAAATAATCAATTAAATACTGCCTCAGTATTCTTTGACCATAAAAAATCTTGTAATTTTAAAAATTACTTTTAATATAAATGATACAAAAATATTAATGGAAGAAAGAAATCATAAAAAGAAAAAAATTAAGGAAGTGATATTAATAAATAGATTCAAAGATAATGTAATAAATAGATAAGCAGCAAATAGCAATATACATAACTTATGGAAAATCATGTGATATTAATCTTCTGTATTACTTTACAGTTGATAAGGATTACTACTTAGTTGCACTACTAATTAATTAATTATATATTTTATTATTTTTATTTTTAAAATTATTTGGAACTTAACATATAGTATATTTATAACAGGTTAATATATATATATATATATATATATATATATATATATATATATATATATATATATATATATATATATATATATATATATATATATATATTAAAAGAAAGGTTCAAAAAGAGTCTAATGATTAGTCAATTTGGATCTGATGCTATCATTCTTATGATGACTATTTTTACTGTTAAAAATGGTGAGCAGTTATTTTGAATAGTGAGTATTAGATGTGTATATTTATGTGTTTACTTTAATCATGGTTTTAACTAAGAAAGTCTGGTAAATTATTTCAATAGGTGAAATCATTGTCATTATAAAGAAAACTTCATAAATTTTGATTTTTCTAATATTTTATTGCTATTTTAATTTTATTTTTCTATATAGAATGATGCAATAACCTTAATTATCCAAAAAGCACATTTGTTACTAAATTACTATAATGGTCAAATATCCAATATAATTTATTTATCCATAATGTTGTAACAAATACATAAATAAATAATCAATCAAAATAAGATTGACATAATAGTTATTTATTTAAGCACATTTGTTAAAGGTATATCCATTCATTCAACTATGCAATGAAAATACATGTATTTATGGATAATTTGTTCCAGATTCACAACTCGGAGCAAAATTACTATCCAGCACAACATTAAAACAATAAATATATAATACAAAATCAAAAATGACGGTGTAAAAAATTTTGAAAAATTTATTTTGCCATATTCAATTTTTATATCTACTCACAAATGAAAGTAAACATTTAAAATCATAAATGTTTGCTTTTCATTAATTATTCTTAGTAAGAAATTCCATCTGTACCCAAGATTTACATGCTTTTCACTATCATGTGCACTTTTTATTTCATATGTATTTCTTAAAAAAGTATTCAATAGTCAGAACTTCGATTTCTAATAATTTTATCACTCTCTAACTTCAAAATAATTATTTTTGGATATTCATGTTAGTTAAGATTCTAATTCTTGATTAATTATGCAGTATATAAGTAGAAAAATTTTTAAATAATATTTATAGTATTTCATACTGCTACAGGTATAAATAAAGCACTAAGAAAACTAAATTATTAACAAATTTTTATAAAACACTAAAAAAATGTCTATGAAATGCAATGAATTGAAATATCTTCCTACATGTGTGTGGATTCCTATGGCAGCCTATTTCATAGATTCATTAACCATTTCAGCTTAAATATTATGGAATAAGTCGTTTACATTATGTTAGTGAAACGTAAATTTAAGCTTTTTTTTTTTATTTCTTAAAATAACTTTGTTGTTTTATTAAATGTCCATAATTTTTAAAGCCGTCTTTCCAAACTTTATTTTGCCACAAAAATTTCAACATAAAAATAATTATATACTAGATACATTTACACAGTGTTTAAAGCTATTAATTTAAAATACACCTGGGTATAGAGGCTGCATAAAAAATATGTTAAATTTAAATTTAATACATTTTGTTTTAAAGAAATTTTATTCTATTGCTTATTGAATGCTACAAATACAAAAATGACATCAACTACATATCTATTTGAAACAAAGTAGATCCAACCTTCTTCCATGTTGTTCTCATGATATAGCTTGGAGCAGTTAGTCGGTTCCTCTTTATGATTTTCTCCATGACATTCTTAAATTTAGTTCCTTGCAGGTCTCTCATCCCTTCAATTGTTACTTTACATCTAGCACACCACAGAGCATAGTTCACAAAAATTGTCAGTCATATGTCTGTAAATAGACCCTGATCTATATATTCTTTAATTTATTTATAGTTTTCATTTGTATTGCTGTACCATTCATGAGTTATCGATCTGTAATTGGACATACTGGGACATCTAAGAAAAATATGGCCAATTGATTCCTCCTCTCTCTCACACATCTGGTACACAGGATTAATTTTCTTGAAATTTCTTCTGTATGCCACAAAATGAGTTTGTAGGGAGGGAGTCCAGATTGATTTTTATTAGGAAATCTTGAAAATTTTGCCTCAATGAACCAGAATCTTGATCGTGAAATCAGTTGCTGATTGGTAATCCTGAGAAACCCTTTGTTATTTTCCCCATGTATTATTTTATGTGCATTCCAGTATTTAATTTTTGATATAATTGGATTTTCATTCAAGTCAACCATTTCCTGAATATTATCAAATAATGAATTCCACCATCTATTATTAGTGGGTGGCAGTTTATCCGTTAGTGTGACGTCTTCTTGATGTGAAGTAGTCGAGTATTTGTTTTGAAGCCAGAACAGTAGATTATAGATTCTCTAAAATATCATGATGTTGATACAATGGAGTGAAAGGATATTTAGCCTTCTAGGCATATAGAGTTTTTGAAGACTGATGGCAGCAACCTTGTGGCCCAAAAATATTTTTGTACACAGAGAGTTTATTTTTTTGATAAATTTTTTGGAGAGGCAGATACCAGATAAGAAATAATTAATTTTCAGGAATATCAATGAGTTTAAGAGTCTTACCTTACCATGAAGTGAAACATATATTTTGGAAAGGGAGGCCATTGTCCGTCTGTTAAGAAAGATTCTTCAATTTCTCTCCTCATAGCTCTATTCGATTTTGAAAAATTAAAGCCTAGAAATTTCTGAGGATCAGCTGTACAGTTAGAAGCAATTTTCCTCCCAGTTAGCAAGCTCCAGGAGGCTAATTTGTCCTTATTGAATTTGAGTTTATATTTGTCTGAGTACCAAGCTAGTATCTGCTCTAATTTAGTGATATATTTCTTGGAAGGCAGATAGATGAATATATCATCCATATAAGTGAAATGGTTTAATCTCCCTTCCCATGGGAGGTACAAACACTCCAGGCAATGATCTCTCAATCTCCATCAATAGCTGGTTGATATAGGCTATAAAATATAGCACGCTAAGTGGAGATTCTTGTGGAATAGAGATGGAGGGCTCAAACCATGTGCAATTTTTTTATTCATTGTGATGTGGATGATTCTGTTGGCTAGTAGGTTTGCAATCATCCTCAGATAAACATTTGACACCCTATATTCCTGGAGGACATCAATCAAAATGTCTGGCCTGACTAAGTCGAATGCCGCTGAGATGTCAATTTGGATGGCAATCGGTTTTGACATCTTCTGGGTCTGATAACATCAATAAGGAGCTTCATTTGGTCAATGACATTAATTGATAACTCTCCCTTTTTTGCATATTTGTTAATAGAGATGTATTTGTAGATTTTCACTTGAATTTTATCCTTAATTAGTTGTTCTATGATTTTAATTAAAAGGGGATCATTAAGATAGGTCTCAGATTGTTTAAGTCATGTCTTCCATCTTTTTTCTTTAGGAAAGGTATGAAAGATATTGGATACAAATTGTTAATCTCTTGACTTCCCTCTGCTAAGTGGTTTATCATGGCTTTGATTATTGGCACTGAATATTTCTCTAGATGTAGAAGGGCAAACTTTGGTATGCCATGTATTCCTAGGTAAACCATCTCCGGGAGGCTTCTTAGCTTGCTGCGGATCTTTTCCTCAGTGATATCATGGATCGAATTCTCATCTAAGCTGAACAGTCCATTGACATTCTCAGTATTATCAGGTTGAAGTGTGCTCTAAAGTGTTCTCTAATTGCACAGATCATTTTTGGACCTTATCTATTGTTAATGACAGTGGAATGGGTTTTCTGCCACCTGTCCCCAATGCCCACCAGAAGTAACTCTTGAACCAACATTGTTGATCTGGTAGAAATCTCTTGGCCTATTTGATCGGCATATATTCAGCCAGAGCTCTCTGCTTATCCCTGTATTGGCACTTAAGATCAAGAGTAAGATGTACAAATTGATTATCGGAAATTTATTTCAGGTTTTGGTCAATAGCATCAAGGTCAGCTAATAAGTGGTTAGGGCCTTTTTTGCTAAGGAAAACCTCATTTATTATGGATTGGAGGATGCTGATGAAGGTAAACCATGCTTCCACCACTGGTAGCTTTAGGATATCAGGTTTTTTTAAAAAATAAATATAGGCCTTGGAAAAGACCCATTCAGGTGTAGTCTGTTTTAGTAACATTCGAATAGTGTTGTTATTCTCTTCTATCTGATGTCCATTGTTTGTTTCAAGAGATATCTCTAGGGCAAAGTGGTCAGAAAATATCACTGGTCAGAGTTTGTATTGATTTTGAAATGAATACTCAGGGAGTAGTAGACAACGTCAATCAGTGAACTGACATTTTTAGTATAGAAAGAGAAGGCATCTATGGGGGAAAGCCCTCTCCATTCATCAGTACATGGTTAAAGAGGTGAAGGTATTTTCTATCAAAATAACTATACATCACATTGAAGTCACCCATTAGAATGACTGAAAATGGGTTTGAGGCCATGACTGAATTGATGTCAGGATTACTTTCATGATTATATTGTGGTTATTTTTAATGTAGAAGTAGATTAGATTGATTTGAAAGTGGTTATATCTTAGGTTAGCAATTAGGCAATTTTGAGTCTGAGTGCAGAAATTTTAAAGCTAGTAGGGGAGGCTTTTTTGTAATTGATTAAAATAGCTAGCCCTCCTGCTGCTATCATTGAAATTGAGTATTTTAAGAAGCCTATATTTTGGAGAAGCTGATCGATTTTAGAACATGAATTTAGATGTAATTTGGTTTCTGCCATGCATACCACATTTGGCTTGCATTTGACTAACCAATTTTGAATAGCAAATGCCCTGTCAATCGAGTTTAGATCTCTAACATTAACTCCACAGAAATTTAGCTTCATATAATTTGTATGAGGTGATTTATCCCAAATTGACCCCACCATAATACATATAAAATTTATAGATATATTTGATTTTTATATTTAATTAGAATATATCATTCAGAAAATAAATGTAATAACTCTAATATTAAATATATAAGCCTTATTGTTTGATATTTGATAAGACAATTATAGCCCAATATCTAGGATGTGTATGTGTGGGGGGGGGGGGCTTTGAGAAGTGATGCCAATAATTTGAAATTAACTAAAATAAATTGTTAGTTAAACCTTACAAAATGTGTTCATTGTATGACTTGGAAGTTGTTGTTTAACCTTAATTTCGGAAGGAAAGAAATACTTATATAATTTAGACATTGCTCAAATCAAACTAAACATTCTGCAGTCTCCACTGTATATATGTATTATTTAATCAACTATTTTATAAATCTTTAACTTTCTTTTTCTTGATTACATAGTTATTAGTAATTTTTTAGCTTTATATTATTTAATTTCACTGAATATTCATTTTTATTCTATAACCCATATTTTCACATAATTTTATTCCTATCTTACTAAGCCCTAATTGGCTTTTTATGCGTTTTTTTTTTTTTTTGTAATATTTTCGCAGCTTCCATTTAAGATATCTTAGCACTTTGTTTTACACCAGTTGTTATTTCTAAAATTTTAGGACTTCTAGATTTATTAAATTCCACTATTGGTAAAAATTTTATTTGAAAAATTTCATGACTGTACTAATATCGTGAGACTTCTTACACGTATGAAAGGTTACCTTAAATACAGAAAATTCAAAACTGCGTTTGCTAGCAAACTTTCTAGGTGATCAATTTTAAAACAAATATTTTTAAATAAGTACGCATATGATCGTGTATATATAAATTTATGAAAATATATATAATATAGAGATACATATACAATAATTTAATAACTTACATTTATGCTAAAGCATGCAATGGGATTACTGACATGTTAAAAACAATTACAACGATCATTTTTCTTTTTTAAATGTAATAAACGATTAATGACTTTAATAATATCCAATCAATTAAATGTTTTATATTTTAACAGAAAGCTTTTAAACTAATATTGAATAATGCAAAACTAGATGGTACACGTACAAATAAAATTTTATCTTCATTACACAAAATGCAGCTGATGCTGCGATTTGTTTTAAAACTAATTATTTGTTTGCACTTTTGCTTAATATATATATAATTCAAATTTTGGCATATATATTAGTAAATGCCAAAATGGCACATATAGTATAATTATATAATCCCAATAATTTTTAATTACCTGTATGTATACGTGTGTTTATATATATATTTAAGGTTGAAACTACAATATGTAATGTGAGATAGAGCTGGTGGAATGCTTGAGGGAAAATAAAATAATATTATTTTTTGATTCACTAGTTATTTAGTTTAGTTAGACACTACTAGTGTCTTTCATAACTTAAAAGATGATTGAGACTGAATTTAAACCCAATGTCTCCTAATATACACTCTTTTCTTTTTGAGATTATGTGATGTATTTTTTTTTAAATAGCAACATGTTACTTATCAAAACTATAAAAAAATAATAATTAATAGCTATATACTTATGTCTCTTCCTTTTCCCTCCCAGATTATTCTTCACCCATCTTTTCTCCATTATCTTTTTACTATCATAACATTCAGCAAATTAATTTTAATATAAATCAAGAAATCACGAACCTCTTTGATATATGTATTAAATAAATCTGTTTATAGAAAGCACACACTAGAGATATATATATATAATTCTACTATCTGTTGGTGTTTTAAAACATCT
Source organism: Epiperipatus broadwayi (assembly GCA_028023455.1). Lineage (NCBI taxonomy): Eukaryota > Metazoa > Onychophora > Udeonychophora > Euonychophora > Peripatidae > Epiperipatus > Epiperipatus broadwayi. The sequence continues at coordinate 661,062 of JAQFVV010012774.1, read as the reverse complement.
GATTAGAATCCAAATATCTATTAATTCCTGAGGTATTATTTATATTCTAATATCAGTTTATTAGCAAAAATTTTGAGTTCCCAATGTATATTACTTATTCATGACACTTAATTTTAAATGAGCTTAACTTTTCATGCTATTCTGTTTACTTTTTTTTCTCTGAATAATTCACTTTTATAATCTAATTATTTAATCTTTAATGTAATTAAATCTTGTATTGTTCGTTATCTCACAAATCTTAATTATTTTGTTGACCCTATTATAACACAGACAATATATTATGAATATTTTACACACTTTTTTTTAAAACTTAATATGTATACGTATATATCAGATGCTGGGCTCATGCTACTGATGAGCTCTGCAGTTGGCAGATAGTGGGATAGCCTTTAAATATAAAGGCCAACTGTGATTAACAAATAAATATTGCTCAAACAAGTGTTTTTGCTCTCTTGAAAAATAGGACGTTGATTCATTGAAGGCTAGGTAGTGTTTCCAATACAGACAGTCTTTTCTAGTCTTTCTCTTATTTTTCTTCAGTCACATAAGTTATTTTAAAACCCAGTCATCATGATCCTCTCATGTCATCACACCTCTTTATAATAATTGTGATAATGGGATTGTATGTTTATGTAACATTTAAATCCTCTGTCTATATTCATACTATTTCTGCCTCTAGTTCCTTTTAGCTTTTGTCTATTTTATTTTAGCTTAAGCTTTCAAAAATTAAGTAAGAAATTGTGGAACAGGCATAGTAGGGTGGCAGTCCTTAGATAATATCTTTCTTTAATGCAGTACAATCTCTAGTGGGTTGATTTATAACTGGATATAAAAGACAGGAGTTTGAATGACAAAGATTATATGCATAGCAACTCTATTTACGATGCTACTGCCTAAAGCAAGGGTGTAGAAAATATGATCTAAAAATAATATGTTTCACCCAAACTGGCTAGGTTATTACACCTTGCAAATTATTTATTTCAGTGGTAGAAATAATTAATAATAGTAATATCACTAGTAGTAAGCAAGAGGCGATGATGCTACTAAAAGTAAGTATAATATTTTTTTTTTCTCTAAATATAGATATTAGAGTGTGCAAAATTTATTTCCTATAAACTCTTCAAAAGACCATAATGAAAGACTTTCAAGATTTAAATTCAATACAGCTATTGTTGCTAAAAGCACTCTCCCAGAGGAAGTAAGTTTATTGCAGCAGATGGATAAATACATAGCATTTTCTGTTTCATAAAATAATATGTTTAATGTGGAAATTCATAATAAATGTAAAAAGATCTGAAAGCAGAATTTCAATAATTCACAAGAAGGTTTAAAAGTGATTGTGGATTAAAACTGCAGAGAAGATACAGACATTTGCTGATTGTAGTCTTCTGGATCTTTTTTGATGCGCTGAAGGTAGCATATGTACCTGAGAAATGGTTTTTTAATCCTATTAATTCTAACAATAACATTTTCTTACATAATGGCAAAGATATTTTGAACAGATGGAATGGATATTTTATTCACCTTCTGTATAATTTTGTATAATGATACAAAAATTGAGATGATAACTTTTAATAATATATCGATTTTATCCATTCATATGTGGACAAAGATATCAAGCTTAATAAAGTCAAAACAGCTGTCTGTAATCTTAAAAAATAAAAAGAACTCAGTATCTCATAAAATACCTGGAGATTTTAAAATAGAGTGGCCATATGTTAGATTTAAAAATATTGGATTTTTTTTAGGAATATCTAGATTCATAAAGTTATGCCATTTAATCTTAAAAATATTTTATTGTTACATTTTTTAAAATCAAAGGAAAAAAAGATTGCTTTGATTTTAAAAAAATGTAACAAGAAAATATCATTACTTTCAAGAATTTTGTTGACTCATTTGCATCCAATTATAGATGAATAGTTACCTGACACTCAATGTAGTTTTAGAGAATCAAGGAACATTATAGATATGCTTTTTGTCACCAAGTAAATGCAAGAAAAGTGTCAGGAACAAAGGAATGGCTTTCATTCAGTTAATATGATAGATTTATGGCACTGTTTAAAATTAGTTGACTGTTCTCCAAAATTTACATGATGGAATGAGAGTGACATTTGAAATGAAATCTAATGTTAAATAAAGATGTGTATTTACTCCAAAATTGTTTGTAATTTTAATGATAGTTGGAATTGTTTATAGGATACTTAATCAAACAGGAATCAAGATACAATGCAGATTTGATGATGAAATTTTTAATTTGAATCAATTAAAAGCAATTTTCTTGAATTTTAAGTTTACAATATGTTGACAATTGTACTATTTTCTCCATTTCAAATGATAATTTACAGAATATTTTTAAAATTTTGAATGCAACTCATAAAGATCTTGGTTTATTAAGGTAAAGATCAAAAAATTAAAGTTCTTTATGGAAGAAGAATCTTTGGCCATTTTTAAATTAAATGGTTATAAATTTGAAAATGACAATCACTTTAAATATTTTGATAGTTTTATAAATAGAAAGGTGGACTTAGATGATGAAGTTCAACACAAACTCCATTGTGCACTGCTTTTAACAAGTTAGAATATATCACATGATCACCATCTCTAATGCTAGCACATAACTGTTATTAAACAGGCAAAACTCTCTATACAGTGCTCTCGGATCCAATGCTCCTCATTGATGAAGGCCATAAGCCAAAAACTAGTCTGGGGATATTGGATGAGTAGGCACTAGATGGGGATTTTATGCACAAGCCTTCTGGCATCCATTGATTATTCTGGTTGGCACAGGGTGGCACTACTGTATGGAGAGTTTTGCCTGTTTAATTAAGTTAGAATATAGAGAATCTTATCACAGGAAAATAACTAATGCTATTAAATCAGTGATATATAAAACTGTTGCTTTATTTAATTTATTGTATGGAAGAGAAACTTGGATATCTCATCAATACAACGTAAATGCAACAGAAAATTTTAATTTAATGATGCTCTGTAAATTTTTAAATATACATCAGCAAATTGTAAAACTAATCAGTATGTGTTTATTTTGTTGGATGTGATGCTATTGAGTTCATTATTGTAAAATCACATGTTTATTGGGTTGAACATGTAAAATGATTGATTAATGGAACACAGGGCTAAAACAATGTTTTAAGGTAAACTAGAGCATGGATTTGTAGGAGAGGTCAATAAAAAGTTTAAGGAATTGACTAAATAACATAACATTATACAGAATAAATAAAAACATTCCCAATATAACTTTATATATACTAACTTATTTTATGATTTTCCATTCATATTTAATTGAATATTTATTAACTAAATTTATAAAATAAAATAGATGCTATAAAAATATTAAACTTTTAAATTACATTAATGATCCCAAAAGAAGACAAACATATGAAGCATATATTATATATAACTTATATAATTGTATAACTATTTATAAAACTTCAATAAATTTAGTTAATAACTAAATAGAAGATTATTATAAGTTAGAATATTATATAATAGAATAAGGAAAGGGAAAATAATTCTGATTATATATATATATTAACCTTATATTTTACTATTCGAATATTAATAGACATAGCTATAAAAAAAATTATTGACTTGCTTTTATTGTTAAATGGAGTAAATCAATCACTGTTATTGGTATTACGGCTGGTGGGATGATCAAAAATGGAATTAAAATGTCTCTTATAATTACTATCTATATAGTAGAATAGTTCAAAAAATTTTAAAATATTTTCTGGGTAGATTCTGTCACAATTTTTCTTTTTGAAAAGCGGATGATTTTCGTTGTATCTATGAAAACAAAACCACACACACGTAAATTTGACATTAGTGGAAAATATTCAAAATAAGAAACTTTAAACCCACTACAATAAAATTGAGTAACTAAATCATTCATCTAATAATTATATTACGAGAATTATACAGCCAACATTACATTCAGTTATAATAATAAAATTTAATTGTTTTTAAATATGTAAATATGCGTGCATAAATGTTTTCTGTTAAAAAAAAAAAAAAACAACTTAGTCAATTTAAAAGTTATAAGTGCAAAATAATTAAATGAATTTAGTTTATTATAGCATATATTTTATTTTATATAAAATTTTTATCTTTATTATCCAGGTAACTTATCAATATAATCATATGTTAATAAAGAAAAATATATTCCTTAATAAAAATACACCCTCTATTTTGTAAGATATATACTATAAATTTCTGTAATAACTCTATAACTTTACCATGCCTTAATTTACCTTATTCATTAGAATAAGCAGATTATTTCAAATAATCTAAGATCAATTACATGTATAATATTTATCTATAGCAGAGGTTATTTTATTAAATAAATTTAATAATTATATGTGGAGAACTTGAAAAATTCATAAAATAATTATAATTATTATTAATATTCTATGGTTATCAATTATTTATTTGTGAAATAAACAGTTGCATATTTTATTGTGAGTAAAATATATATATAATAGAATATAATATTAAATTTGTTAATATTTTAAAATAGCACTTTTGAGATTCTCCTGATGGCTAAACTCGCCTGCTTCTTAAGTTTTAACCACTCGAACAAATCCCCCACACACTTGAAGAGTGATATATTGTGGGCAATATTTAATTATATCACAGACTGCATAACAGAAAACTATAAGTATAACTCTTGTCAAAATTTCGGTAGTCTTACTAAAGTGCAGTGCACAAAGAACCTTGTCAGGTTTCAGTCTAAAATAGCCATTTTGTTAACATTCGTTAACATGGAGGAGTACAGAGACCTGCTAGACATTTTGCCTATCTGGCAAAATGTTTTCTTCTCATTGACCTAACTGGATAAATTACAACAGCAATAATGATTATCACCGAATATTATTTAAAAGGAAGCTAAACTTAAATATTTTAAATCACCAATGGAATTTTAAAATCGCTCAGTAATCATTCATTTCTTTTTTAAAACTGTAATAACTTGTTAAAACAATGTTCGCTACATCTATCTATGGATTGCTTGAATTGTTAGAAATTTCGTATTAATTTATGGTTAAATCTATATTTGTGAATAAATGAAAATCTCCTTAATATAGCAATAGGAGTTGATTAAATTGATTAGTATCAATGTATTATTTATTTTTTGCTAGGTCTTATACTTTATTAAAAGGGATCTGAGCTATAGCAGAATGCATTTAACTTGCTTGAAATAATGGATTATCCAAATCCCGCATTTTATATATTTAATAAATACCAATCATGTGGATATTTTTTCAATATTATTTTCTAAAAGATTAAATTATTAACTTGATAGAATAATAGAATTATAATATCAGCCTAAGGATAATGGATTTTAATCATCAGCATTATAACTTCGAAAAGCCAAAAACATTATAAGTTATAAATAAAGTTTTTAAATGGATTAAGTGCGGCCATATTTTAAGCTAGTATAGGAATTATAAGTGTGACTTATGGAAAATCTTTGAAAATCATATGCTTGAGATTTACTATAAATTTCAATCTCTGAATGTATTACTCTATCATTTGAATTTAGTGTTAAGTGCACATTATTATAAATATTTATCATTACTAGGAAACTACAATATTACTTGGATACAATTTGAAATGCTTAAATATGACTCAATAAATTTTCTCTGAACTTGGAATCTAGGATTATTAATAAAGGAGATTAAATAATACATTTTATTCTTGATTTGTTTAAAACATATATTTTAAAATTATTATTGTTTTAAATATGATATTAATAAAGTTCTCAATAGAATTCAGACTGATGAATGTTGAACGTACAGTTAACCATTTAACTTATTAGTAAAACTAAGTATAAGTATAATGTTTGTTGTATTTTGTATTAGAGATGTTTTATTAAACTTAAGTTAATGTACTATCCTCCATTAACCTATTAATATTTAATTTGTTACATGTTTTATGGGTTCTTGATTTCAGACTCATGCAGTTTGGTAACCACAGATATCCTAAGTAAGTAAATAACTAGCCACAGAACATTTTATCTTTTCTCTGAACCCAGGAAAAGTGTATATGATTTGATAAATGTTATATTATAAAGTACTTTAATCTATTGGTGATTATAAATCTTACAAGTTAGGTGAGGTAAGCTCCTAATCATCTACTAAATTTTAAAAGATAGGGTAAGCTAGAAAACACAGCAAGCCAGGTCATATAGACATGTACTTGTCAGACTTTATGAAGCTGTATGATGGTTAGATAATTATTACTATTACTGGGTTAACAATTCCCTTGTTCTGAAAAGAGTTAAAGAATTACACTGATAAATAAAGTTATTATTATGCTAATTAGTAATGTAAAGGTATTGAATGATACCTCATATCCACCTTTCATTAAGTGAGGTAGTTGATAACTCTTGTACAAACAATCTCCAATAGAGTGTCTTACGCGCATTACTTCATTGATCATACATTCAACCATAACTCAGTATAAAAGTGCTTAGTAGAGAAACAAATCAATAATAAGTAGAAAGGTCCTGTAGAGAACTTTCATTATTAAAAGTATACTTTGTTATTTGTTAATAATTTTATTTTGTTTCTATAATGTTCATCAATAATAAATTTTTATTTTACAATACATTTATTTATTATTAATTAAAGTCATCATCATCTATGCTTAAACATTATTTAAATAAATTAATATTCTTAGTTTAATTTATTGGCGCCATTCTTGTTATATAAGATACAACAAAATCCCTTTGATTTCTTAATCACATCCAGAATAGATATAATTTTGATTTTAAGATTATAATGATCGATTAAATTTAATTAAAAACCCTGAAAAAATTAACGACTTAATAATACATAATACGGAATGAGAGAGTTAAATTGCTAGCCTTATATGAATAAACATTATTGTTTGTATTGGAATAATTCTTTACTTTTTGCACAAAAGAATACACTAAGATTATATTATGAATCTATCATAGTATTCTGAGATATTTATTAGTAACACAATCACATATAGTATTAGATTGTAAAATAGTTATTATTATTATTTATCACATAAATAAGTAAGTATATTTTCATTTTACTTTTAATTTTCTTAAACTTTACATTTGAAAACAAATGCTTTTCCATATAAACGTACTTTTCTCAACCGAGCCCCCTTGCTTTTTCCAGATGTGACCGGATCGGTCGGCTACAATATATATAGCTACTATATATAATAATTTTGTTATTTATTATATTTTATAAAATTTATGTAAATTTACTTCAAAAATGTTCATAAAATGTAAACATTAAAATTAGATAAAAATATAGTTGGGCATTAATTTATATATGTATTAATAATTTAATATTAAACATTTCATGTTCAAGAACAAGTAAAAAAAATACTAAATAAAAATAATTAACAAAGTTTATCTGTTGATCACTTCTAATATTTTGTAGTTTTAATATATTTTAATATACAACGTATATAAAATTCGTGCAATTCACAATTATACATTATGTTTATTTATTTTTTTCACAGCAATCATATTTCAAAATAGATTGGTAGAATTTTCTTTAAAAACATAGCCTCTAGCACCTTTTTTTAATTACCTTTTTAGTACTTTTCTACTTATAATAATTTTAACATTTTCAAAATTTGGTAATAATTTTTAAAAAAAAAATTTTTTTTTAATTATAAATTTTAATCTCTTTTAGTATGACAATCTTTATTGTCTATATATACATATTAGTCCATAGATAAAGGTAGGTATCAACCTATACATGAAAAGAGAAGATAGATTGAACTTGGTGAGACCTTCATTCTGCTATTATTGATAATGGTCGAAAATAATGATGATAATATATATATAAATAAAATGTCCGTTAATTAAAACAAAATTGTAATTATAATTGAAACAATAAATTTAACGGTTTACAAACTATTATAAACAATCCTTAAATCCGCAGAAGTACTTTCGGTTAATTTCTTAAACCTGCCTCAACTACCATTAAATTAAAAAAACAAAAAACAAAGCGGAAACAAACGTTTGATGACGTTTGTTTCCGCTTTGTTTTCTGTTTTTTTTTTTTTTTTAATTTAATGCCAGTTGAGGCAGGTTTAAAAAATTAACCGAAAGTACTTCTGCAGATTTAAGGATTGTTTATAATAGTTTGTAAACTGTTAAATTTATTATTTCAATTATATATATATATGCATTTATGAGTGTAGAATGGAAATATAATGGAAAACATTGATATTGAGATCTAGATATATCTAACTAACTTGGTAATGAATATTGTAATTATGTACTTGGATTTTTTCATTATCTAATATTAAGTGTCAAATATTTTTAGAAAAAAATCAAACTTTATTTAAACTTCCGGAATATGTTCAACTATTAGTAATAGTACACAGATTGGTATATAAAATAATGTTTTGATTGATATTAATCTGTTATTCTTCAAGAGTTGTCTGACCGGTGACAGTACTAGCAAGAGAATCAACTCTAGGACTTTTTGATTCATAAATATTGATTTTAAAGTAATGCTTTAACTAGCTACACTATTCTGTTAAAGATAGTAGTCTTTAGGAATTTCATATACTTATCTATGAAGCTTTTCCCGATTTCATTACTTTATTTGTGGAATGCATATATTAGTAAGAAAAGATAGTTTAAATTTTCCATTCTATTGAATAACTGTGATATAAATAGTTTGAAATGAGAGAAGCTCATGAAGACGTAAAAAAAAATTGAAAATATATTTAAAGCACAGTGATTATTTACATTTCTCGAAAAACTAAAAGAGAATAAATATATGCCCCTATCTAGAGAGAGAGAGAGAGAGAGAGAGAGAGAGTGAGTGAGTGAGAGTGAGAGTAATAGACTCAGGTAGAGCAAGAGAGAGAAAGAGTGAGAGAGATAGAAAAAGAGACAGAGAGATAAAAAAGAAGCAGAGACAGACATGGAGAAAAACAAAAAAATAATGTAAAAATATTAAACTGACAACACAGACATAGAGATCTAGGAGTTTAATAATTTTACATCATCTGAAGAATAAAAGTTGTTTGTAAAACATGTATATAGTGAGAGAGATAGAGAGAGATTAAAATTTTTACAGATGTAAAATTACAGTGTAGAAAAAATGAAATAGGGATGCTTTGATAAAAATTTAGAAAAAACTAAAAAAATTTTCTTTGATAATTTTTTTTTACTTAATTTTTGCTTTCACTTGTTTTAAGTTTACTATTTTATGTTTTAGTATATTTAGCATTATGTGCTATTTCATACTATTGTTTTACTTTTTGTCTTATTTTCAAATAAAATATTTTCTTTTACTATTTTTAAAAACCACTGAGTGATATCCTTATTATTACTAAGATTTTTTGAAAGTGTTACCGTAAGAATATGTATATATACACCCCCCCTCCACACACAGACATTCATAATCATGTGACCGAATTTTAGCGTTCTTTTGCAAGCATGACTTAAAACTGATAAATGCTACATTCCAAACATACAATTATTTTTGTTCCTATATGAATATTTCTGTTTTTGAATAAACTATAATTAATATTATTAACCTCTACAGATCCCAATTTTTTTATTAGTCAGATTGAGTCAAACATTAATTGTTCTTATTGGTCAGATTCAGTAAAATTCAATTGTTTTTATTCATCAGTTAGTTTCTATTCATAAAAATATTAATGTAAAATAAGCATAATTGTTTTACTTTAGTTTCTAAAAATTAAATTATTTTACATTCAAATTGCTCAAATATAATGAAAAAAAAAAACTATAAAAGAATGTTAAAAAATTGTCAAAAATTAGTTGAAGTCAAATACAAGAATTATTTTTCAACCAATTACAATGTGGAGTCACCATTAATTCTTCTTTAATTAGAAATAGAAATACAGATTATTCATTTTTATTGTCTTTTCTGCTTGTAAAATTAAATATTTATTAAGGAAAATCTAATTCTAACCATTTTATTAATCAAAATATTGTGAAAAATAATTATAAATATGCAAATAATTATGAAAAATAGATGTGTTTCTACTTGCTGTAATTGTATGTCATTGATTTATAAACACTGGTTGAACATTATGCATTTCTCTTAATTATTTCTTTTCAAAAACTAAATATTTTTGAATAAAAGTCTATACATAAGTACAGTATTAGTCAATATATTGCATAAAATTAATTATAAATGTAACCAACTATGGAAAATATATTTGTTTATGATCAAAATCTATTACAGATGAATAAAACATTTTGCATGTGATTTTGTGGTGATTGATAGTTAATCAAAAAATGGGATAAACAGTTGACTCTTTGTAATACCATGTATGACAACTGAAATTCATATTTTTTTTGCTAAAATACTGCCACTTCAAATTTTTTTAAAAAATAAAATAATAATATATATTAATCTCAATATTTATAATAAAATAAGTGTAAAATGACAAAAATATTATCAAAATTTGTCAGGTGATGATGCATTAAGTAAAATTATAGTTTATCACAATGTAATCTTTAAAATATAATAAATATATTGAGATAGATAGTGAGCTATCTCAATCTATAATTTATGTTCAATAAATATAGTAGTGATAATGATAAATTATATTTAGAATTCATAAATTGGATTAAGTATTTCTATATAGGTTTGTGTTATATAAACCCACACACATTTTTAAAGGTCTGTACTTAGAATAAAAGTAAGTTAATTTAAATTTAGTTTTAAAAAGATGATGAAACTAATTTATTTTAACATTCTATTTCAAATAAATTTGTTTGAAAACATAGGTTATAAAAACAAATATTAATTAAATACTAATCCATGAAACTTTTCTCAATTATTTTTTATTATTATTAATTAAAATTCTAGGAAAACCAATTTCTTTAAAGTTTTGTTTTGGCTTTTGAAAATATTCTAAAATATTAAATAAAACATATTTTTTATGGATTAAAGTGACTAAATGTAATTTATAATCATGTGAGCTTGTGTAATTAAAGAATGTTGTAAACATGCTTGTTCTGTTTAAAAATTTCATAAGCAGGAGTAATGAAAATAAATCCTGGCTTGTTAATTTAAAAATGTGTTTTTGAAAGTTGTTAATAATATAAAAAGGCCAGCTCAGAAAATAATTTTGTTTTTTTTATCTTTGTTTTTGCTTACTCAATATGGAGTACATGAAATCTTTACTAGCAGCTAAATTACAAAGTATGTGCATCTAGAAGCCTTAAGTAAAGTTCACTTATCCAACATAAAGCCCATAACCATTAGGTTGTTCAACTCTGCTTGTTGAATTTGATTCAATGCTGTGGCAACTATCTTCATGTAAGCAGTTAAACAGACCTGCTTCTCAACAGTATAAAAAATTATACCAACTCTTAAATTAAAGATTTCGTATTAACTTTACATGGAAACCCAAATCTTATTGTGCTTAAGATTTTAAAACCAGTAAATGGAATGTCATTATGAGCAAACCACCAAAGAGTTATATTTTCAAAAACATATGTATAAAAAGAATTCTGTTTTTATAGAAAAATAATATCTGTTTGGCTGAATCTTGGACTTAAAGGTAACCAATTTATTTTATGAACTATTTGATAAACTTGTAAACTTTCATTACCAAAATTCCAGTTATATTGCAGGTCAAGTTGTAATAAAATTTATATAATCCAATATTTTGATATTTAATACTTTATATATATTAACCTAATTTTATTATTTATATTTTTAACACTTTATTTAATTCAGTGTATTTCACATATTATATGCTTTGAATATTATTTACAATTTTATTTTTGCAGACACTATACAGTTTATATTTTAAATATTTGAGAAATAAAAGAAATCAATTTGCTTTTAAAAATTTTCCTTTTTAGCCCTAAAAAAGTATTATAAAGCAATTCTGTGATTTTAGGAAGTGAAATTTAGTTTTAAAATGATCAACAATTAGTTTTAGATCAATATTGCTTCTAAATAAAAAGTTTTAAAAAATTAATATAAGAAAGATTTGATTATTTTAAATAGTTAAAATTTAATATAATTAAAATTGATTTTCTCCCTGAATATATTCAAATTCATTAATATATATCAGGATGTGGTTGTATCTAATGTGGAGTGCATATCATATAAATAATCCAGTATGTTGATTTTATTGTTCTTAAATTTGCAGACAATTTTTTCTAATTACTTTGTTTGTTTCACATGCACACACACACATATATATATATTGTAACGATCCGGAGATTAGGCCTTAACGTAAACTGCACTACAGGGCGCCATCTAGGCATTTGAACCTAGAAAAATTTATAAAGTAGGCAGATACGTAAGTCAAAAAAAAAAAATTTTTTTTTTATATTTTGCATCCGGTCGTTAGCCCATGTCACTAGCTCAGTGGAATAGCAGAGATTTAATAAGATAATCTAAGAGTATATATATAAAAAAGAATAAAATAAGCCACTGCCAGTAATTAACATACAAAAATTTATTTATGCACATATATATATATAAGATTTAAAATTGTTTTAGTATCAGTTTACATTTTAACATTTAACATTATTTTTAACTTTACTTTAATTTACATTTAATTACTATTATATTATAATTTTACATTTTAATTAAGTTCGCACAGATGGGATTATAAAAAAAAAATTGTTTTAATAACATTGATTATAGATCGGTTACATAGATTACAATGGTTAAAAACATCCCAAAATAAACATAAACGATCAAAATATAAAATCATTGGTACCGACAATTGCAGAGAGAAATTTATAAGTAACCCAATAGTATTCACCATAAGATACTTGCATTGTCACCAATAACTTAAAAGACATCCGAATAAATACATTTTAGATACTCACTGTAAGGTATCATTATTTATCGAATGTCTATATATTTTGATCAAATATGAAAACGCAAATATAGTTAACCGATAAACAATCCATGCAAGCGTCTATAAACAACTTAAATTTAATGCATTTTTATTTAGGGTCGAGTATGAATAGACCACATAAATTTGCTTTTGAAAATAAACATTCAATCCCTATTTAACCTTAGGCTAAACTTCGCTGTCAAACCGGCATCAATTCATCTGATACATCGATGTATTCAATGTAATACGGAATACGGCAGCACCAAAAAGATTAAGAGAAGATATTGACTTTCATTAGATAGGAATATTACTTCTATCTAACGGGAAGAACAATAAAAAAAAAACTCCATAGAAAGGAACTGCGCTCTGCGTCTTATAATTCCTTCCATAGGCAAAACGGGAGAGTGCGGCATATGAAGCGATTCTGCCAGTAGCGAATCTCCGACTACATCTACTAACTACATCAATATATCCAATCCACCAACCCAATCTAACAATGACACAAATAACCTAAGATTACCCTCCCCTAATATAACTTTACAAATCTATACAGCCATTCACGCCCGACTTAAGTTTAACATTTATATAATTAATTTAACGAAAAACAAAAAAATCATGATAAAAACTTAAAGAATAAAAAATAAATAAATGGAAATGATTTTACATAAATAAGAAAAAAAAATACATCAAATAACACTATTAATAAAGAATTTAGTTTGGTCAGATAGGATCATATTGCAATCATTTAAATATAGAAAATTTTAATTTAATGTTCATTATTTATAAAGTTCTTACGGTTTAAAACAGTTCATCTTTATCCGTTGCTTGCCATGAACGTGAATTCCCAAGCCGTCCTAAGATTGGTATCCATTTGGCCGTTGTTTTATTTATTCATTCGGAGGTTTTTTTTAGTTTAATTGGTCCTCAATGTAGGAAACGATAGTTCATTTCTCCTTTCTTTAACAGCTGAAAGAATTGACAGTGCGTCTGTCAATTCCTTCACCTCCAACTCCATACTACTACATATAGTCACATCGTAATAATCAATTTCCAGTCACTAATTAATTATTTCCAAATTTTCCTTTTATACGTATTCGAAGGATTGACTTGGCATTATGTCATCGATGTGATGATCCTTTCGCTGAGGTCCAATTTCCCGATGGATTTCTTTCATTGGGTATTTGTTTCTATTGTTTTCCTATCTGACCGATGTTTTTACATTTAAATGCCCAAGGCTGGTTTACATTTAACTAATTAACAATCATTTCCATTTCTGATTAATTAACCTGTTTTCCAAATCAAAGATATATTTTTATCTCTAAATCTTTTTAAGTTTTTGTTTTTAAAATACCTTTTCTATTTTTAATACAGTTTTATTTTAATAATTTTTTTTATCTGTGCGATTTAATATATATACGAGTTTAAGATGATATTTAATTTCAATTTTTAATTCTTAAAGAAAATTTTTAAATGCGAACTTTTTAATTTACTTTCATGTTTAATAAATATAAAAAAAACAATGTAACGAACGTCTGTGCTCGTTACAATATATATATATATATATATATATAGTAACCATGTGATATGTCACCTGCTTTTATTAAAACATTTTTAACAGTGCAGTACATAATACTTAGCCATAAAAAGAAAATAAAAGATAAAATAAAACTAATAACTAGAGACATAAAACTATATCATTCAATATGTAGATAAAATGGTATCACTTAATAAGCAATATTTCATATATTTAGATTTAAATAGTTATCTAATAAAAGATATTAATAGAATATATAATTGCTAGTCATATTTAATTAAAACTTGATAAAGTGTGCATTCATAATGTAAAAATGTTATAAAAGGTAAAAGAAAGAAAGAAGGAAAGAAAGCTGAATATTTTAATTTTTAGTGTTGAAAATTTATTGGGTTGCTAAATTGCTAATGAGTTAGTTAAATTATTTCATTTAATCACCTTCATAATTTATACTTTAGTTAAGTCTTAAAATTATTCAATAGCATTTAGTTATTCAAAATTGAAGTGGATTATTAAAAGAAGCTTGCCTTAAATAAGATTAATTTCACAGTGTGGATGCATGGATGTATATGTTGACTTTTTAGATCATTAATTTTATTTATTAAAATATTCAATTTATTTATTAACTTTTAAAAATAAAATAGATAATAAAACTTGGCAAATAAAATACTTATTATTCTAAACTTCTGATAGAAATAACAATCAAAATATGAAAATCAGTAAATTATTACATGTATTTTCTGTTTATTATTTTTTTAAAAAAAATAAAAACTTTATTCAGTACTTTAACCTGAAGTGCTATGTCACCACCAGGCAGCACTGCGCCACCATCAACAATCGGTCAGAAATCTGCAAGTGATAAAATTTTTTTTCAAAAAGTGGCTGAAAATCGTCAACTAAAAAAGCCTGAGGCTAGACACATAAAAATGCTGAAAAGTGGCAAGTAAAAAATAAATTTATATCAAAAAGTGCATGAAAATAGACAACTAAAAAAGCCCGAGGAATTGACAAGTAAAAAATAAATTCCTGATGCTGTATATATTCAAGAAATATTGTGAAAGTCCAAATTTTAAAAAAAAAATCATAATGCTATAAAATTTTAAATTAAAATATATATAAATATAGCTGAAAATGAAAAGCAATATACAAGAAACCATTAACAATGGTGGAAGGCAGGAAATGCAATATACAAAAAACCATTAACAATGGCAGAACGTGGGAAAATGCAAAAACAGAATTTCATCAAATTATTTATTAAGCTTCCAATTTGCATTTATCTGCAATGCATTCAAAAGCAATTATTTGGTCTCTGCTTTAAAATTATGGCATTATCATTTAAATTCGTCAAGCAGTACATTAAAAAAAATTATCAACGTAAAATATACCCCTACCACACAAAATAACTGAAATTCACAATTTACATCTTAGGTGTAATACTTAAAAAATAAACGATTATAAACATTATCAAATCATTTAAATTCATTAATATTTAAAAAAAAAGCAATATACAAAAAATAATTACCAATGTCTTTCCAGAAATTTCAATGATTGCACTGTTTTCATTTCAAGAAATTATTTTTCAAGCTGGTCCAGAAAAGCTATGACTTCACATGTTGAAGATACAAAGATGACGTGTAATAGAAAAAAAATTGCAGCATAACAGTTTGAAGATACAAAGCTTTCGTGAAATAGAAAAATTATCTTCAGCATAAAAATCCATTAGCTATCAAATAATAAAACGAATTAAATATCCATTATCTTTTACAACTTTTTTTTTTAATTTTGCCTTCTAAGATTAAACTTATTAACATTCCCAAATGAATGAAAAATGGCGGTGCTCACTATAAATCAAATCTATTTTTAAAATTGCCATTTAACATACTCGTAAAAGTTAGAAACTGATAAATAGTTGCCTAAATATTTCATCATATATGCACATTCTTAGGAAAATACTGAATGAAATCTATACACATATGGCAATTAAAAATTTTAAAAAAGAAATATAATGCCACCATAATATATTGGATCACAGTTTCCACTCATTAATGAAATATAATGTAATAGACATTGTACAGAAAAATATAATTTCCAAAGCTGACAAATTTAATCCAAAATGTAAGTGAATTAGTCTTTTGAAATACCTGTTTAGTTTTATTATGTGTGAATTTTTTCGTACTGCTAGAAATACAAGGTGTTGTGATTATTTTTATTTTTTGACTAGTTAATGTGTATTATTTTCTTATGCAGATGAATACAATGGTAAACATGCACAAACTTTTGGGAAACACTTCAAAAACCTCATGCTGAACTATTAGCCATTGAAATTGAAGTAGCATCTTTTTCACTACTATTCAAAATGATCAAAATTTGGGATCTTCCTAAAACAGAATATGAAGCAGTGGAGTTCCTTCAAAATAAAAGTGTTCTGTCTATTCAAAAAGTATGTGCGAATGGGCATCAAATGAAACTTTATGTTAGACCAAGGGCACAATGCAAGTGCAACATTTCTGCTTGTCAACATTCCATAGCACTTCAGAAAGGCACCTGGTTTGAAGGCTGCAAATTGCCATTTGTTACAGCCATCTGACTGATTTACTACTGGAGTGCAGACCAATTGACTATCAAATCTGGAAAAAAGGATATGGACTTGAACAACAAGACCATCATTGCATGGAAGCAATATTTGAGAGAAGCCTGCAAAGAAAGTCTGCTGTCTTGCCCTTCCTGCAAAATTGGAGGCCCAGGGAAAATTGTGGAGGTAGATGAAACATTATTTACTAGACACAAAAACCAGCAGGGTAGAATTCTTCTGCAGCAATGGTTATTTGGTGGTTTATGTAGGGAAACCAAAGAGTGTTTTATTGTTGCTATTCCTGGTCGAACAGCATCTGTTCTTCTGGATGCCATTAAAAACATGTGGCACCAGGATCCTCCATATATTGTGATTGTTGGAAGGCCTACAAAACTGAGGAATTGAATGCTGCAGGTTACCAACACTTAAAAGTAAACCATTCATACAATTTTGTTGATCCCACTACAGGAGCAGATACTCAGAATGTATAAAGACTGTGGGTCTTTTGAAATGGTGCAATAAAAGAGAGAGGGGAACCACTCGAAATCATTTGGATTTGTACTTAAGCGAATTCATGTGGCGAAGACAGCATCATGATGAAAATCAATTTGATGCAATTTTGCAAGCTATTAAGATTCCATTGATCTAAATTTTATATTTTCTACATTATAATATGCTAATCCAAATAACCACCATTTTTTAATCTTTTGCTCTCTAAAAATGTGAATTCTAAATTTAATAATAACCTTTTTAATGGATTTTTATATTGAAAACAGTCAAGTGCCGACTAAGCTAAATGGGAAATGTTATAATTTTAAAAAAAAGTTGTAAAAGATAATGGATATTTAACTCGTTTTATTATTTGATAGCTAATGGATTTTTATGCTGAAAATAATTTTTCTATTTCATGAAAGCTTTGTATCTTCAAACTATTATGCTGCAAATTTTTTTCCTATTACACATCATCTTTGTATCTTCAACATGTGAAGTCATAGCTTTTCTGGACCAGCTTGAAAAATAATTTCTTGAAACAAAAACAGTGCAATCATTGAAATTTCTGGAAAAACATTGGTAATTATTTTTTGTATATTGCTTTTTTTTTAAATATTGATGAATTTAAATGATTTGATAATGTTTATAATCGTTTATTTTTTAAGTATTACACCTAAGACGTAAATTGTGAATTTCAGTTATTTTGTGTGGTAGGGGCATATTTTACATTGATAATTCTTTTTTATGTACTGCTTGACGAATTTAAATGATAACGCCATAATTTTAAAGCAGAGACCAAGTAATTGCTTTTGAATGCATTGCAGATAAATGCAAATTGGAAGCTTAATAAATAATTTGATGAAATTCTGTTTTTGCATTTTCCTGCCTTCCACCATTGTTAATGGTTTCTTGTATATTGCTTTTCATTTTCATCTATATATATATATTTTAATTACAAATTTTATAGCATTATTTTTTTTTTAAAATTTGGACTTTCGCAATATTTCTTGAATACATACAGCGTCAGGCATTTATTTTTTACTTGTCAATTCCTCGGGCTTTTTTAGTTGTCTATTTTCATGCACTTTTTGATATAAATTTATTTTTTACTTATCTATTTTTAGCATTTTGATATGTCTAGCCTCAGGCTTTTTTAGTTGACAATTTTCAGCCACTTTTTGAAAAAAAAATTTATCACTTGCAGGTTTCTGACTGGTTGTTGATGGTGGCACAGTGCTGCCTGGTGGTGACATAGCACATTGGGTTAAAGTAACCTTTATTCATGTTAAGTAGTTGATTTATTATTAACATTGAAATTGAAACACAGAATGCTGACACGTGATATTGTTTTCATTTTTTTTTGATATTGAAGAAAAGAGCGGGGAACTGATTTAATTTTTTTTTTAGTTTCATCACGGAGGTTGTTCTAATAAGAAGGAAGAAAAAACAATGTAACTTTTATTATTTGCATTTATTTTAAAACCAGTATAAACTATATTTATCTTTAAAAGTCTTCACATAAAATAGATTGCTGACGGATAAAAGAAGGTATCAAGTTTTATGCTTTCTTTGAACTAAAGGATATAAATTTCAGAATATAATGTGCCAAGCTAATACTTCTAATTTCACATTTAACTTTAAAATTTTCAACAAATGAAAATGATAATCTTAACTGAGATCATATGGAAAATGATAAACAATCATTTTATGCTAATAAATCACAGTCTTAGTGGCAGTAAATTTAAGACCAAGTTAAATAATAATAATAATAACAACAACAACAACAATAATAATAATAATAATAATAATAATAATGATGATGATGATGATGATAATAATAATAATAATAATAATAATAATGTTAAGACTGTTCAAAACTAAAATAATTTAAATAAATGTTTTGGTCTTAATTATTAACTTTTAAAAAAACCAACAAATGTCTACATGATTTAAAAAAAAATATATAGATAAATTGAATACTGCTTTTTGAAAGTTAAAAATTTATTAATAAAAACTGGCATATTTTATTTTATGGCAGCAATGTTTTTTTATCATCTGCTTCTCCAGAAAGAGCAGAAAAACTGTTAATAAAATATTTTTCAGTAAAACCACTGATAACTACTACATTTTTACAGTTAATAATAATTGTACATAATTGTCATATTTTAAAACTAGCTAGTTAATATTAAATTGTGTCATATAATGGATCCATACCTGTTCATGTTTAAAGTAATATATCGTATTTGTGTGTGTGTCTTCTATCATAGTGAAGTTGTAGCTGCTTTGTTGTTTCTTTTAAAAAACAAAAAAATAATATGTTGGTTTGAAAAATACTAATGCATTGATATTATCCCCATAGCTAACGACATGGGACCTTGCACCATAAATTATCTGCCTACTGTTGAGGAAGCTTTACTAATGAACTGAATTTATCATTATCATCATTATTATTGTAATTTTTATTTTGTTTTAAAAAAAAACAAAAGTTATAATAATAGTTATATATTTTATGCTTTATTTATATGTCAAGGTATCTTACTTTATTATCTGAAATTGTCTCAAGGAGGTTACAATAAAGGGTGTAGAGATTTTTATTACACACACATAATTTTAAATATATTGGCAAAGGGTTTAAATTTAGAATTGCCTATTCTTTATAACTTAGGACAAATAATCATTACAGGTGTGTTTATCAGAAGTTTTAATAATTTTCTTAATATCATTCGCAGCAGAAATTAGATTTTGAATTTGTCTGAGAACAAATTTATTTTATTAACCATTTAATTAATAATATCCATTACATCAATCTGTCCACTTAATTTCATAAATATTTATTATGCCCATTGTTCATGTGTGTATTTCTTATCTTATGCAAATATTTACTATGCTATTTTAATGTGTTTATAGTCGTTTTGACTTATATTTTCCTGTGGGTTTCAGATATTGTTTAATGTGTGGATTTTAATGTTGATGCAAGCTATTAATCTTTATCATTAGAGATAAATTTGTATCTTGCCATTGTAAGAAATAGTTATGCTTTATAGTTCTAGATTTATCAGATAGTATACTATTTATGATGTTTATGGGATGGAAATAATCTCCCATTATTATATGTATTTGCCATGAGAAGACAGTGTTCCAAAATATCATATATAGCTTATTTAGTTAGATTCCATGGAGAGAATCATTTATCTTTGGTGTGTTTTCCCTTTTCTTAGGTGGTAAGACTGCATCTTCACCTACACTTATGCTTGAGACATAAGCCTGGGAGCCACCATTATTATAGTCAGGTTGTCTTGCTCTAAGGAGCTTATTTAGTGATGTTGCCCCTCATGTGCCATTTGAAAGACTAGATTGTCCACCACAGAAGGTGTAGACTATTGTATTTATAAAAGTTATGGCAATGATAGCTAGTTATTGAGGTAGTAATTTTCAGTACTTTGGTTGATTATAATAATATCCATATTGTGCTACTGTGCCTTGCCAGTAGTATACAAGTAAATCCACAAGATTTAATAATTTAATTCCTCAATTGAGAGCATAGCATGATAGGAATATACAGACACAATGCTATTAATAGACGTCATATGGAAAAATTCGCTGAGGGGTTTTGTAAGTTTCATAAAATTTTAAATATAATATTATTATGTGGACGTTAAATAAGTTAACTAGCAACATATGTGTGACTTCTGATGAATGCTTTTTATTAATCATTTAGTTTTAAAACTAACATAGTGTGAGGCAGTTGTGATGTAATGATGACAGTTATCATCATCATATTAACCAGCTAATTTAGAAGCAGAAATAAATTATATTGAAGTTAATTTTAATAATTTTGTTATATTATTTAAATAGTGAGATATCATAAGTGCGTTAGGATGTAAAATATATGGAAAATGTTAATTAGCTTATGGTGCAAGCTAGCCAACCATTATAATTATTATTTTCAATTTCATTAATGTTTGTTTAATGCCTTGACTTAGTTAGAATAAATTGTGATTTCAAATAAATATTTAGTAAGGAATCATAATCATTTATGGTCATAAGTTTATTGTGCAATATTGAAATTAGACAACCAAGAAGCAATAGTCTTGACATTAAGTTAATTTAAATTATTAAATCCTTGGAGTTAAATATTAAAAAAAAATCCAGTAGCTATGATGTCCAAACTGTAATTGTATTAGTGTGCTTTGTACATAATTGTTTTTTTTTTGTTAATGTTTAGATGTAATAAATGTATTTTTAAAATTTATTAAAATTTGATTTTTGAGTATTTTTCTGTGTGAAATTCTGCTCTTTGGTACCACAAATCCACAAAATAAAATAAAATGTATATTTTCAAACCGGATAATTATAATTCTCATGATCCAAAGATTACTAATAATTAATAAAAAAAATGATATCAATTTTTTTCAATTAAAATTTTTAAATTGACAACTGTTCATTTAAATATTGCAATGGATATAACCATTCATAATTCAGACTGCACATTATTAACCTATTATCAGAATTTAAATATTGTAAATGAAGTATTTTATCTGTGTTGTTTAGGATAAGAGAGGGAAATAAAATGTACCCTTTTCCTGCTGTTATTTGAATGTCATTCTAGGTAAAAGGCTATAAATATTCTAAATTTATTTACATGATTTTTTTTAGATATTTACTGATTACAGTAAACATTTTTTTGCTAATCTGCATGATTATCATTATGATATTAATCAGATACATTAGCTTATTAGGAAGTGTATGTTCCTAAAGCCCGCTAGAATGTCAGTCATTTGCCTTGCAACACTATACCATTATTTTATTTGATAAAACATCAGAAAGAAAACCCTGAGATCTTTATTTGGCATTATAAGAAATGATTACTTATATATATATGAAAAACAAAAAAACACAAGTTAAAACTTGCTAACGCTTGTATTTATGATAATAGATGGCATTCTACCAAAAACACCGTCAAGTGTATGTTTTGTTTACATAAATGTCAGAGCAAGCATTCACTATCTCTAACTTTAGTTCCACTTTCAGATCATGATTTTAAGCTATTTGCTATCATCAGTGAAAGACAGGAATAAGAAACTAGATCTAAACACAAACTCTGAGCATTTATGAAACAGTTTCTATTCAGCTTGCAAGCGTGAATCTTTTAGACATGTAATGTCTTCAAACTCAGCATAGCAAGCCAGATAGCTACATGGGTCTGATATCAGTTCAGCATCACCACATAGTAGAAGCCTCTGCAATATATATCATTGCAAGAAATATATATATATATAATTCTATTTGGGAGAAAATAATATCTTATCAGCCATCTTTGAGCTTAAAAATAAAAAAAATTATTTTATGAAATATTTTATAAGCTTTTAAAATTTATAACACCATCAAGCTAATGATTTATAATTTAATTTAAATGATTTATGGATTTATATATTTTTTATATTAACTAATTTTAGTCTAGTTATTTATGTATTTATTGGTCATATTAATTTTTAATATTTATATTTTATAAAATCCCACCTAATTTAATGATTTAATATAGAATGCTAACTTTAGTTTTAAGTTTTTTTAAGTAGTTGAGATAAAAGAAACCAATATGTTTCTTAAATTTCATTTTTTCCCATCATACAGAGTGTTGTTAGAAATCAATTCTGATTATTATGTTGCTGTAATTTTAGATTAATGTTACTTTTAAAGAAAAGGTCTTAAAAGAGAAAGTTTTAAAAAGGGAAAAACAAAAGCAAAATTTGGATATTTTTTTAAAGTTTAAATTTAATATAATTAAAATTGTGTCTCTGAAGATATTCAAAAATCTTTAATATATGTGCAGTTTAATGTGATGTATGAATAGCTATATAAATCATTTGATAAACTGATAAAATTTGTTACCATTTTATCTGTTTACTGTGTTTGCTTCATGCCCATCTTAAATTAAAAGAATTAGTATATATACATATAGGACTATTATATAGAAATCCCCTAGATATTTATTTGTCATATATGAGTTTAGTATATATTTACTTGCTTCCACATGATCTATATTATTCCCATTTGAAGTACTTGAGATTATTCTGTTTTGCTTTGGGTTCACATATATTTCTCCCCATGAATTATATTTTTATTTTGTCCTCTGGGTGAGATGTTGTTTATTGTGTTTTGTTTTTAAAATGGTATGCACAGTATATAGACCTGATTTTGTAATGGCCTGTGTGGTATAAGATTTCTAGTGAATTTATGCTGTTTTGCTATTGAATTTTTATGTAAAAATGAAATATATATGTGACACATCTTGTTTTAGAAAACATATGTAATAGAATCTTATAAATCATAGATAAGATTTTACTTCATTAACGCTTAAATAAATTAATATATATATATATGTGCTCTGCACACAGGTAATGAAGCTATTAATAAATTGTCAAAATTTTTACTGCCAAGCACTTTTGGGACAGTCTACAGTCCCATATTCATGGCGAGTTATTCTGTTAATAACTGTAAAATTATGCAAATTTTATGCAAACTTATGTGCAGATGTTACGTGGACCATTTACAAGATAGGGAATAGCAGGCCTCTCTTCTATTGATTGCCGATGGATCAGCCACAATGAAGTAAGCTTCCCTAACTTTACATTTGGTGTCATTTGTTTCAGAGCAAACGACACTGGCTGTGGTAGGTAGAAAAGCATGTCCAGAGTTTCTCTCATGTTCGACAAAAATCGAATTATTTTCATACTTTGTTTTGGTTTTATTGTAAAGGTATTGGTGTTGAGCTACTCTGGTGGGAATGTTAGTTTTGGTCTCTCCATAATATGTTGCCATACAATTTCTTTGGGGGCAGGTAATTTTGTACACAACTTGAGGGGTGAGTTCAGGTTTGATCCTGTCTTTGGTATTATTTATCAGTCTATTGGTGTTGGGAGGTGAACGGAAAGTGACTTCAAAGTCACATGATAGTTGATTGATAAGGCTTTTATCTATAGAGTGAACATATGGGATTAAGATTCTTGGTTTGTTTTCTTTCTTGTGGTTGTGGTTTATTTTATAGAAAAATTTGTTGACTTTTCTGTTGATGGATGAATAAGTGTGTCCTATTTTTCTTAAATCAGTCATATAATTGATGAGATTTTTTTCTTTTATCTGCCTCATATTTGCACAAGTTATGGTTCCTAAACATGAATGAAGAGAGGGCTGCAAGTTTGTGTGAGTGCGGTGCTTTTACTACTTTTACTACTACTTGGAAAAACCAAGACAAACATGTCAAATACCTTGACATATGTGTTAGCAAAATATAGATAAGCTGGACTACCAAATGGTAGTCAAACTTTTGGAAGTAAGAGGCTTGACAAACCCTAATTCTTACGTGCTGCACTCGCACAAACTTGCAGCCCTCTCTTCATTCATGTTTAGGAACCATAACTTGTGCAAATATGAGGCAGATAAAAGAAAAAATCTCATCAATTATATAACTGATTTAAGGAAAATAGGACACACTTATTCATCCATCAACAGAAAAGTCAACAATTTTTTTTATAAAATAAACCACAACCACAAGAAAGAAAACAAACCAAGAATCTTAATCCATACATTCACTCTACAGCTAAAAGTCTTATCAATCAATTATCATGTGACTTTGAAGTCACTTTCTATTCATCTCCCAACACCAATAGACTGATAAATAATACCAAAGACAGGATCAAACCTGAACTCACCCCTCAAGTTGGGTACAAAATTACCTGCCCCCAAAGAAATTGTACGGCAACATATTATGGAGAGACCAAAACTAACATTGCCACCAGAGTAGCTCAACACTGATACCTTTACAATAAAACCAAAACAAAGTATGAAGGTAATTCGATTTTTGTCAAACATGAGAGAAACTCTGGACATGCTTTTCTACCTACCACAGCCAGTGTCATTTGCTCTGAAACAAACAACACCAAACGTAAAGTTAGAGAAGCTTACTTCATTGCAGATGACCCATTGGCAATCAACATAAGAGAGGTCTGCTATTCCCTGTCTCGTAAATGGTCCACGTAACATCTGCACATAAGTTTGCATAAAATTTGCATAGTTTACAGTTATTAACAGAATAACTCGCCTTGAATATGGGACTGTAGACTGTCCCGAAAGTGCTTGGCAGTAAAAATTTTGACAATTTATTAATAGCTTCATTACCTGTGCACAGAGCACATATATATATTAATAAATTATAGAATAATTATTAAACTTGAAAGCATAATATTTAAAGCTACTAAGTATCAAACATACTCCATGATAACATGGAAAAAAGTTCATTACCAATTTGACTTTTGTTATATTTGAGATCTGATCTATTTTGACTGTATTATACTATGCTGTAAATGAACTTTGTTTTGTTCATTGCTGGACTTGTTTTGGTATTTTTTATTGTTGTCTGGTCTGCCAAGTGGTATTTGCCAAGAATCTCTGCTCTTCAAGACCTAGAGCCAATTTTAAATGTGTGAGTATTAGTACAGCTAGGTTGGTATTTATTATTGGTGTCCTCACTAATAAAATAAATATATTTCAATCAAATATCAAAATATTTACCGAACAAATAAACAAATCAATCAACAAACAATGTTTGTAACCATTCATCTTAGTCAAATGAGACTCCCTATATATGAAGAATCAACAAATTCAATTTATAAGTGTGGCTAACTATTAAGAGATTTTGTAAATATTTTTGACTGAAAAATCCACGTATATTTAATTCTAATATTTTAATTCTAAAAGAATTCTAAAAATGTCAAGATAACTGAAAATGCAACAACATAGATGCCTTTTAAATTCCCCCTTGATAACATATTTGTTTAAAATTATGTAATAAGTTAGTTAATTAAAAATGCAAAAAATAAAAAATTAGATTAAAATTTTTCTATAACTGACTTAGTTTTTAAAATATGAAACAAGTTTATTTTATATAAGTTTTTGTAAAAGAGACCATGATCATAAAAATACCATATTTTTTTACAAAGCAAATGATACTGTCGCCATTATGCTGCATGAAGAAGTGATAGAATAATGTAAAATCTCAGATTAATGTCTAGAAAAAACATTACTAAATGTTTTAACATAACTAATGTTTTAAGCCAATAAATAATTTCTTATGTTATTAAAACAGGCAAAACTCTCTCATATATATAGAGTTTTGTTAGTTGTAATAACCGTTATAAGCAAGCATAAGAAATGGTGATCATGTGATGTTTATTGGCTTAAAACCAATCCTGTCTAATAGGATAGTGGTGGCTATAGTTATTAAAAAACCAGTCACCAAAATGTATAGGTACTGAACTGAGTTCAGACCTATATGACTATATAAAATAATGAGCTTTGATTGAAAATATTATAGTGTTTTCAATTTAAGACTCATAGTTTTGTAGTTAATTAAAGAGAAAAGGTGGCTTCTGGAGGATTGCATTAGATCCTAAGATCTAGATGCAGTGCTCTCAGATCCAAAGCTCCTCATTGATGAAGGCCACAAGCCAGAAACTAGTCTGGGGATATTGGATGAGTAGGCACTAGATGGGAATTTTATGCACAAGCCTTCTTGCATCCATTGATTACTCTGGCTTGCAATGAGTGGCAACACGTATAGAGAAATTTGCCTGTTTTAATAACTAATGTTTGATGACCAACAAAAACATTAATGAGATATTAGTCATTTAATTAGTTTTCTTATGCAATTTTATCTGTGAAGAATTATATTCATCGTCAACAATTGAATTTTTGATATGACAAATGTTATGGATTATCTGTAATATTTATTGTTGATAATATATTTAATAATTAGTAATTTTGTTTATGATAAAATGTGTTTGAAATATATCATTATACTGGTTTAAAAGTAAAAAAAAAAAATCAAAATATAAACTGCGAAGTTTTGAGATGTAAGTTGGACAGGAAATTTCACAAATGTAAGAATACTATAAAAAATGGGCAAGCAAAAATATTAATTAAAAAATTTAAACACAAAATTAGATTGATCATGTATTAGAAAAATGATAAAATAGATGAAAAAAATTAAGAAAAGTAAATGAAAAAAAAAAATTAGAACAAATAGTTTCAAAACTAGAACAAAAAATAAACAAGGAGAATATGATTATAAACTAGATGTGATCTTAACTTACATTTCATGTCATATTTTTAATTAACAATGGACATATTTGATAAAATAACTGAAAAATATATTGTGTTAGCTTATATGCAAATAATTATTAATTCAATACTGTTGTTTAAAGAAATCACAAATAAATAGTATGTTTTTTAATCATTATTATTCCAAGTCATCTTTTAAAGCTTTTTTCGATTCAATTTTTTTTAATATGGTAAATGCGAGGTTTTATATATATATATATAACATTTTATTTGTAATATATATATATATATTATTGTAATATAATTTAATATATCTTTAAATATTTGATTTTATTGATTATTAATTATAAATTAATAATGTTATTATATTAAAATGAAGTCATTATTATTTAATTCTTTATTTAAATTCGATCGAAAAAGTTTCACATTGAATTCATTTATTATCTAGGTTCTATGATAGAGAAATTATGTTTAAAAAACATTTGTCTAACATAAGACATTAATTAAGAAAAATAAAAATAGTAACTATAATTAAAATATCATTCATTTGTATTCGAGTAATTTTTATTGATACATATTTTATTTAAAAAATGGCATTAATTTTTTTAAGAAAAAAAACAACATAGTTTTAATTAACAAAAATCAAAACAGTTTTGTTTATTTTATATTTTAAAAACAATTTTTAAATATAATTTTGAAATTTCATTTATATATAAATTATCTTGCTGATTTTTTAAATATTTAACGTTCACATCAGCGATCATAACTCAATCTGGAATCTAATAATATTAAGATAATCTGTATGATTTATAGAGATGGTAAAATATTGGATAATTTAGAAGATGTAAAAGAAGACAAAATTATTGAACTTGAGTTTTACCAGTTCTCGTAATGAAATAAACTTTTCTATACACTATCTAAGTGATATTATTCTTGTACAATGAGCCAACTCTGATTCAATTTATTGAGATCGCTTCACTGGGTGTTTTGTTTGCATTTTTAACACCTGAGCTGATGCAATATTCTAAAAGAAAATATCCAATTTATCTAGTCAGACACACAGTAATTCTCTATCATTATTTTGAAATTGTAAAACATTTATTTCATTAGGAAAAATAGAATATAGATGCAATATTGTGTAGTATATATATATATATATAAATTGATATTATATAATGAGTAACTTTTCATTATTACGTGATATATATATATGTTGATACGAAGATTTTCACGGGTTGCATATACAAAAGACATTTTGCGAGTTTATCCGTGTTATATATATATATGCGTGTTTAAAATGTAAAACAATCTTAAAGTAAACAGTCTCTTCAACAATCTCCATAGAGAAACATTGAAAAATAGACATTATTTAACAGATTTGTCAGCTGCCAGATAGTAAGAATTTTTAAGTTTTTCATTCTTGTTTAAATTTTTTTTTAAAAAAAAATACTTATGTACCGAGTAATATCTAATCGTTATCCAGATTTGCTATGGATTGGCTACTTAAAAACAAATCCTAAGATTGATTTAAATCTAAAAAAAGGAGGTTCACTGATCCTGTGTTCGAACTCTAGATTATATACATCGAATGTAGATGTTATATTACTATTTTCTGATACAGTCTCTTCAACAATCTCCATAGAGAAACATTGAAAAATATACATTATTTAACAGATTTGTCAACTGCCAGATAGTAAGAATTTTTAAGTTTTTCATTCTTGTTTAAATTTTTTTAAAAAAAATACTTATGTGCCGAGTAATATCTAATCGTTATCCAGATTTGCTATGGATTGGCTACTTGAAAACAAATCCTAAGATTGATTTAAATCTAAAAAAAGGGGGTTCACTGATCCTGTGTTCGAACTCTAGATTATATACATCGAATGTAGATGTTATATTACTATTTTCTGATCGCAGGAGTTAGAATAAAAAAGGTTGAATTTAAATTATTCATGAGCGAAGAGACAATTAATTTGAAAAATTAGGTATAAACTTAATTAGAAAAAGTAGACATGAACTTAATTACCAAGCATTTATATTGGAAGCAAAATTTGAGTAGGATTCGTTATAATCAAAAATGGGTCAAATATAGAGGAAATTAAAGGTATATCAGTTAAAACAAAATTAGTTATTCAAATTAATGACAGATATCAAATTGCTAATCCAGTTTAACATTCCAAAAAAAAAAGTAAGTGTACTTTTATATAGGTATGAAAAATTATTTTGCTTCACCAAATAAAATCTTAAAATTGATATGATAAATTTTAATGCTACAAAAAAAAATGAAATGTCTGTGGGCAAATTTGGTTAAAGAAAAAAAATGAAATAGAATAGATTTATGAGATTCTCAAAGGAAAGGAAATGGTACATAACCAATTTTGTAAAAACGATACTGAAAAGTGAATGAATCAGTAAAACATCCAAATGAAGGAGTAGCAAAAGTTTACTATATTTTAACTAACAAAAATATATATTTCAAAATTTTTAATATTCTTAATAAATTTATCTTAGGGAGTGATCATCAATTACTCAATTATAGATACTTATTCATGTACATTAGAGTTAAAAAAAACTATTGAAAAATACAATATAAACAATTTGATGTTTTTAATCTTTTAAAATACTCCAATAAAATAAAATTAGAATATAAGAATTGTTTTAAAATATTGACAGGCTTTAATAAAGATGGTGTAGATTAAAAGAGATCAAGTTCAAGATAACCAATAATCTATTAAGAGCTGTTATACAGATAGCTTACCATAATGTAAGACAATGTATGAAGAAAAAATGAATATAAAAATATTTCATTAATTAGAAATGATTATCAAAAAATTCTGTAAAATCACACAAAGTGATTAATGATGATACAAGAAAATGGCAGTGTAAATGGGAATGGAAACTATAGCAAATAATCGAA
Source organism: Epiperipatus broadwayi (assembly GCA_028023455.1). Lineage (NCBI taxonomy): Eukaryota > Metazoa > Onychophora > Udeonychophora > Euonychophora > Peripatidae > Epiperipatus > Epiperipatus broadwayi. The sequence continues at coordinate 630,564 of JAQFVV010012774.1, read as the reverse complement.
GTCTCAAAAATATAAAAACAATAGTATGATGCTGAAAGGAATTTTTTCAGCAATAAGAAGAAAAATAGCACTATTACTAAAACATCATAAATTATGCATAAACAAAAACCAAAAAGAATTGAAATAACCCTATAATTAGATTTACTGAATTGCCAAGCATTTAAAATGATTGAGATATGCAATCAAATATGAGAAATGGAAAAACTCCAGGAAGTGGTGAAATTGTTATTGATACCTTTTAAAAAGAAGGTAAAAAGAAAGCAGGGGTTAGCAAAACTATATATTAAATGCTTAAATGATAACGATATACCAGATGATTGGATAAATATAATAGTGATAATGATATTTAAGAAATGTGAAAAGAAAAAAATAGAAATTACAAATCTACCAGAATAAAATTTAGATAAAACTAAAACGATTGCCTTTCATCTACAGCAAACTTTGGACATAATTCAATCAAAATAATAAAATAAGTAGTTTTGGCACAGCGGATACATCTAAGTATTAGGAGGGTTAAAAATGAGTATGAGTTGCCTTAATGTTTTGATCTGTAGACTAGGAAAAGAATTTGATTCTAAAAGCATAACCATGATTAGTAAAACAAAGGCAATAAACCTCGAGAATATGAGCTTGAACATGTGAAGGACCTCTACAGGTCTTAACCACAAGCTTAAGCACATTCTTGAGGTTTATTGCCTTACTGAGTATTACTTACGTATACAATGTGCATTAAATAAATTTATGATTAGTAAAACATAACTATCAAGTTATAAACTCAGGATAATCATATTTTGGAAAAAATATATTTATTAAAATGCAGTAGTATCGATTAGATTGCCTGTGATATTGAGAACAAAATCTTGATAAGTGTGCATCACAGGATATATATATATACAGAAATTTTTACAGCCGATTTATGAAAAAGTGTTTTGTGAATTAAAACAGAATACGAAAGAAAGCAAACTAAATGAAGATTATTCAAGTCATTTCGATTTTGTTTATTGTGCGATTGTTTCATATAATAATATTGGAGCTTTAGGAAATATCAAAAAGTAATAAAATAAAAACAAGAAAATAAAGCTAAAGATAAATGTTTAAAAACTAAAATATTGTTTAATGGAGTTTTTTTTTTGACAACAGAAGAATAAAATAAGGATTAATAATTATGCATTAAAAGAAGGTAGTAAATCCAAATATTTTGATCAAATTAGTTATATAGATAGAAGCGCAGTACAGTGGACAAAATTAATATTAGAATTAAATTTGAATAAAGTGATTTTTGTAGAATACTAATATTTTATATTTAAAAGAAGTGTGTTCTTGTGTTTGAAAAGAAAAGAGTTTAATAGATAAGTTTAGCAAAGACATTATACTTTTTAAAAAAGCTATGTAAAAACTTATAGACTATACATTGAAATATTGAGAGATGCATGATTGTAATAACCAAGAAATATCAAAAGCAAAATATATGGTTGAGAAAACAAATGGTATCATTAATATCAACGAATGAATTAAGAGGTTGGAATGGAACTAGACTGGTTACATTGGAAGAAAGGATAACAATGAATGTATAAGTGAAGTTTAAATCGAATCCTAAGCAATTGTAAAAGACATAGAAAGAGATCACATACAAGACTAAAGACACATTTTTATTTTTTGAGAACTATAATGATTCAAAAGATCAGGTCATGTCAGCATAAAATAAAATAAAAAATTGCTTCAAATATAAATGTTTATTTTAGTTAATCAAATTCATAAATATTTTTTGAATTTATTGAAAATAAAAGTCAACATTTATATAAAAACTCATGTTAATAAAATAAAAAATATATACATATATTTAAAAAAATAATTATAACAAAAGCTAAAATAATAACAATACCTCTTCCTTAAAAATATTACTACTTCTATCCTACATTCGATATATATTTCTGTAAAAGTAGTTTGATTATTGATCCTTGAAAAAAATAAAATCTTAATTTGCAGTTTATTTACAAATTTTCTACTATTTAGTAGTATGAAATTTTTACAGTTGACTGTATTTGATATCTAGGAGCAATAAATATTCAAAATATAAACAAATCAAAATAGCATCTAATTAATTTTATTTTCCTGCATTTTTATGTTTAGTTATAAAAACCTCAGCAATGTTAAATGGTTATCTGATGTTAAAATTAAATTGTTATGCAAACAGTAGATTTTAAAAAAATAAACATTTTATCATATATTTTAAATTGATGTGTGAGACAAAGAAAACATCAGAAAATGCTGAAAAGTAAGGTTTTAAGAGAACATCTAAGAAAGATATAATTTTATTTATTAAAATAATTATAATGTTTATTCACATTGGAAATCACTTTAATCAATTTTAATTATTTGTAAAAGATCACTGTGCTTGTTTTGAAATTACTTTATTCTATTTAGAAGATTATTTTATTGAGCTATCTTAAATTAAAATGATGGAATTGCTTGGTTTGAAATGAAAAATATTTACTGAGGATTTATTAGTATGATATTTTGAGTGGCCATAAAATCCCTTGTCTATTCATTATCTGAATGTTTTTTAGTATATTATTTTATTCTAAAAAAGAGATTTTTATATTTATCTTAATTTTAAAAATTATTATTGTTATTGCAATTTAGGAGACATTATGTTAAGAGTAAGAGTATGTGTCACTGCTTAGTAGTAGGATCTCATTCTTTGTTTAAAAGTGCTCGAGAATTAAAAAGAGAAGAATAAAATTTATCATTATTAAATATTAGTCATACTGACCCTGGGCTACCCATTTTACATAAAAGATTATTAAAGAAATTATTTAAAGAAATGAATGTGGGAAAGATATAAGAATACCTGCTTCTATTTTATAATATTAATTTGCTAGTAAATCTGATCTTGACAATAAGATGCTTATTATGATAGTAAGAGGTGTTGTAGTTGGAAGATATGTTGTGAAGAGAGAATTTTAAAGTAAACATTTAATGATAATATGCTTTCAACATTAAAAGCCATTATATTTTATAAGAGAGAATATGAGAAGTCTCCTCTTATTTTACTATTATATTGGCTTTACCATAAATAATGCTAATTTATTATTGTTTTTTGTTTTTTTTTTAAAAAAATAGGATTAAACTTTATTGATATAAAATGTTTTACAAGGTAAGCAATGATTTACATAGTATAATATGGAGATCTAAGATGATACACTGTATTTTTTGTCCATAGCATTTCCAAAAATTGATCAACCTGTGACAACTCAAAGCATTAATCCATGAGATGATTAATTATTAAAAGTAAACCTAGGTTACAATTAGGAATTATTTGTAAAGGTTAGAGTTCAAATATGAATAGCGTTTTAGGAGTACAACATTGAAAAATCCAATTTGCAGCAGATAAGTTGAGGAATAGAAAAACACTTGAGATAATATAAAATATAGGCTTAGGCAAGCTACTATTCAGTTCTCCAGAATGGCCTTGAATATCCCCAGACAAGAGCAGTCCAGTATACTTTGTAAGATTTATGGAGAACTAGGAAAACAACTAAGCTTTGAAATGTCTCTGCTGTAAACCATTCTAATCCATCACGAAAACCCACAGGAATAGCAAAAGGCCAACTTTATCAATAATCACATTGGAAATAATAGTAATAAATAAGGTGAATTACTTGTAATTAAAACCATTAGGCTAAACTGCAGCTTACTTTGCAATAACACATTGATAAAATCATTTATAAGAATAATGCTAAAAAACCACTAAAAATAACGTTATTTCTCCTTTCCTATGAATAAGAAAATCAACATCAGAAACGATCCACATAGCACATTCATCCCAGCTCCCATATTCAAAAGAACTAGAATTTAGTCTCCCATGGCCCCTTCCGACCCTCAGACTCTCTCATCCATTCAGAAAAATTAAGTAAAATGAAGAATTTTCATTAAAACACAAAATTACTGTAGTAATCATTTGAAATTTCAATGGCTGCCATATAATTTGCATAGCATTTTTATAAATGTTGAAATTGTTCTTGCTTGTGATAATATGTTGACCTAACTTGTATATGAAAAGAGAGCTAAGAAACTCCTCTTTTAAATAGGAATAGTTTTAAAAAAAGTTAATTCCCTAAACTAAGAAAAAAGGAACTAAAACTGGAAGCCAGTAACAGAGTTAACTAGAATCCTTGGCTCCTCTTGCTCTTAGTATTGTAGCATATGACATTTGAAAACTTGAGCTTAGCCAATAATATTGCTGTATCATTTTATTTTAGCTTTTTGTTTGAGATTACTTCATACAGCTATCTTTACTCCTCATTTAGTTAAACTAAAAGTTAATATCTATTAACTAATACTTCTACTAATCTTTAAGTTTCTGATGCAAAATATTTTAAAAATTCAATATAAACATTTATTGTTTAATAATATTTCTGATGATGGCATTTTCTTTGAAAATTACATGTTAGACTATTTTCAGTATCTAGCTTTAACTCTTAAATGATTTTTAGAAAAAAAAAATCAAACTTTGCTTTCTTTAAGTATTGCAGGTCTAACCGATGATAGTATTAGTATGAGAATGTAACTTGGAACTATCAGATTTTTGAATGCTGAAATTAAGATGATGATTTAATCAACTAAGATATTTCATCAAAGCTATGATTATTGTCAGTATCAATGTTACATTCTTATCTATGAATATTTTTTACATACTTATTATGAATGTTTTCCACATTTTTCTTTTTTTCTTAAGGGCAAGGTGAGTGTGTGGTTTCCTGATATTATGGATTTTCACACTGTGTTCACTTAAGAGATTATTTGCCATTATCATATGAATAGATTCTTTAAATTAATTTTATCTTTCTTTTTAATATTTTTCTCTTTACCAGTTTAAATATATCTTTATTGGCATATACCTAATATGCTATTTTATTCACATCTGATTTTTTCTCTTTCTAATCATTATTTAGGAGTCTTTTAATCATTTGTCAATAGGGGTATTTGGATTCATTTATGCATGTCCATTCACATTCACATAGTATTTATAGATGCAGTTTTTGTTTTTAACATTTTGAGTTTAGATTTTATAATGATTAAATTTTTTTGTAACAAGCAATGGTTTTGAAAGATGTTCTTATAGTATATTGATTGCATATTTTTTTAGGTTAATCTGATATCCTTGGCACACAACATTACCTATAATTTGTTTTTTTTCATTGGTGCTTTCTTTTGTTATCTATTTATGGTTTTTTTAATAGTAGATGATGGATAATCATTTTTCACAAAAGTTTCTTTTATATAAAACTTTTTTTTCACATCACTGGCTACTAAGCAAACACCTTTTGCTCTACTGTATAATAATAGTATAATATCTGCTTTATTTTCATAGTGATTAGATATATGTGCTAAATATTTTCTTATGGAAAAGGTATGGAAACCACAGTTTTGAATTTGCCATGGGGGGTCTCTTGCTACAATAATATCTAAGAAATACTGATTTTGTTCTGGTTCTGATTCTATTGTTAATTTAATTGAAGAGGATCTGTTGTAGACATTGTGTGACCTTATTATAAATATATCAATGATTTAGTTAAGGTTTTACTTTATTAGCATTTAAATAAATTAAAATATATATGTGCTCTGTGCACAGATAATAAAGCTATTAATTGTATGTGAAATTATCTAAATTTACTGCCAAGTGCTTTTGGGACAGTTTATAGTCCCATATTCATGGTGACTTGTATTTGATTAATAACTATAATATCAATGCAAATTATATGCAAATTCATATGCAGATGTTATGTGGACCATTATCGAGATAGAGAAAAGCAGGCATCTCTTCTGTTGATTGCTGATGAGTCACTTACAATGTAGTAAGCTTCCCTGACTTTATGTTTGATGTCGTTAGTTTCAGAGCAAATGACACTGGCCATGGTGTGTAGAAAAGCATGACTAGTGGCTCTCTCATGAAACTAATGACATCAAACGTAAAGTCAGGGAAGCTTACTACATTGTAAGTGACCCATCAGCAATCAACAAAAGAGAGGCCTGCTTTTCTCTATCTCGAAAATGGTCCACGTAACATCTTCATATGAATTTGCATATAATTTGCATTGATATAGTTATTAATCAAATACAAGTCACCATGAATATGGGACTATAAACTGTCCCAAAAGTGCTTGGCGGTAAATTTAGATAATTTCATATACAATTAATAGCTTCATTATCTGTGCACCAAGCATATATATATTTTAATCAATGATTTAATATAGCTGTGATTTCAAGTTTATTTCATTGAGGTATTATGAATCAGGAATGACAGTGGCAAACAGTAGCCATCTCTTGATTTTAAGATAATTTTGTGTTGTATTAAAGATATGTTTTTAAGCAGAATGTTAAGAATTCCATTACATTATCAATAGTAATATGTGTTCTATATTGCAAGTTATTATGCACATTTAAACTTTTTATTACAATAGGCAATACTTTTTCACAGGATGCATTTTGGGAATAAACATTTGACATTTTCATGTTTTATTAATTCCATAAACAAGTTAGAATGCCTGAAACATGATTATGTCTGTCTTGTGTACCAAAGGTTTAAGTATCTTTAAAAAAAATCTTGACAAGTGTTGTCATGGAGAAAATCATTGTTTGTATAGATAATACACAGATCATAAAGATCTAACATTTTGCTGAAATGTGTTATAATTTTCTTTTTCTGCTGCAATGAGATGTCCGATTTCTTTATGACTTGTGTTTGTAGCTTTGTTTCTGTAGATAATATAGGATTATTTTCTGTCAGCTTTTTATTATAGGCCTGCTTTTAAAATACTTTTTTTATTTTGCTATCATAAACAATTGAATCCTTTACAATTATAGCATTGTCTCGAATAATTTAATGTTTTCTTTTTTAATAAAGGTTATGCTTGATTTGAACTGCTGTTGGCTCTCAAATCTTTTTATTTTTCAGGGTAATTTTATTGCTTTTTCAAGAAGCAATTTTGAGTGATTTCATTATATTTAATAAAAGGATATTAGATAGTGTGGTGGTAAAGTTCCCAATATCAAGGTAAAAATTAAGCAGAAAACTATTTCATCAGCATATAACTTTCAGCTATAACAAAAACTCTTTCTGTTGATCTTGTTGATATAATATCAATCCTCCGATCAATAAAAAAATATGATGACACATTTAAATGAAAAACACTTGAAAAATGTGAGAACATTAATGTTTATGTTGCAAATCTAAAATTAAATTATTAGAACATATATTAAAAAGATAATAAGCAATACACCATTGATAATAATCGACTTTTGTGATCGCTTTATTATTAGTAATGATGATCAATTAATCAATATATATATATATATATATATATATATATATATGACCAAATACATGTGAAAAAGATAAATGATCTCCAATATATATATATATATAAATGATCTCCAATATATATATATATATATATGTATTTTGTGCTGAACCAGCATTCATCAGTTGGTCCAGATCACCATGTCCCACACATATATACAATAAGTGCTTATTCTAATAGATTGAGCACTAATGGTATATATGTGAGGGGATGTAGACTGAGAACTGATTATATATAGGTGGGATATGGCGATCTGGACCAAAAAATGAGTGATGGTTCAGTATATTAGACAAAACATTGATTGTATATATGCATGAGAGGTGGTAATCTGGACCAACTGATGAGTGTTGGTTCAGCACAAAATACATATATTGGAAATCATTTATCTTTTTTACATGTATGTGGTCATGTGTATCAGATAAGATAGAGTGCATAGTTGTAGGGAGCATGAAATTTGAGTTCATGTCCCTTTTAATTACATTGTTTAGTACAAACAATATATTTGTATTTTCAATATAATACAGTATTTAGTTACTTGAATGAGGATTAATAGGAAATATGCCTACTGTTTGAAAAGAAAGTTTTTAATAGATGGGTTTTAGCAGTTCTTACTTAAATATTTGATAATTGGATTTGTAATACAAGATCAATTTAGAGACTTCAAACCAATGAAGTTAGAGAGATATAAGTTAGGAGTAAGAAAAAGAAAGCAAAAAATAAAATACATGAGATGACAAATGGATATAGCTAACAGTATTGAAATAATTAAGACGGAAATGAAACTGGGTTGGATATATTGCTAAATTGGACTATTGAAGTTTTAAATTGGATAACAAGGGATGTAAAAGGTCTAGAAGGAGGTCACATAAGGAAGTTTGCTGCTGTGTTGTGAAGAAGATAAGTTAGTGATGAGGAAATCTTCATTCTGCAGTGGGTTGATAAACATTGAATATTATGCTTATGATAATTATTATTCTTATTTTATTTATAGATAAAATACATTGAACAACCAAAAGCAATTATAAATAAGATTAAAAGAATTGGAGGTTTTGTATAGAGTAGAAAAAAACAATCCACTTTAACTAAAATTAGCAAAACAATGTTCAATAATTACTTGGAAGTAAAAAAAAATTGAAATTTTTAAAAGAAAAATATTATAAGCAGGAGAAAAATAATTAGATAATTGATATAAGACATTTTATAGTATAGAATATTGATACTGATGTCAATAATAATCAAAAGCCATGTGTAGAATGTGAATGCAGTAAAGAATTATATACTGTGAGAGCACGTAATACTATCACATAAGTATATATGATTAGTATATACATTATTTTTATATAGTTGTTTTAATTTTATTAAAACAATTAAAAAAATTATTTTTCATTCATTTATATAAAACTATTGTTTAAACTAATAAATTCATTAACAAAGATGTAGACATAGAGATAACCTTAAGGTGAAGTCACAGCCTAGCAACTAATACAAAGGAAATGAAATTAAATTGAATTATTGATTATTAATATAATTAACAATTATAGAATGTAAAAATCATGAAAACCAAATGATATATGCAGTACATGTGACCGGAAGTTGATTCTACTATAAATACTGAATTAGATAATTTATTAAAGAAGTATATCTTTTGCTGATGTATTAGCCACTATGAACAATAATTTTTGTGTTTGAATATAGAATACTTTTAAGAAGATCAATTAATAATTTGAATGATTTGCCTATTGATAATTTTTTTATTAGAAAATAAATTCTAATATCACTCAAATAGAAGAGTAAATAAATTACTCTTTATTAATATTATTTGTATTTTCAAAATGAAATTATATACGTTTTGTTAATTAGAAAAGCTTATAAAATCATTCTAATTTAGAATTCTGAAACAGATAAATTTATTCAGAAAACATTTATATACTTAAACCAAAATTAATTTTAAGATTATACCTATAGAAAAATGCATCATGAGTAAACACCACTTGTCATAGGATAATGCTATTGTTTTAACCAAAGATAAATGTAATTACTTATTCCTACTGAAATGCCTAAACTTATATAAATTTCATCTATATAATTTGAGTGAAACTCCAATTGGTAGTGAAATCATTTGTGGAAGAAGATTTCAGCATTATTCAAAAAGAATGTTTTGGACCAACTGGATATCTTGATTGCCTTTGTGATGATTAATGACCAAGAAATAAAGAACATTATTTTTAATGAACATTACTTTTCAAATATGGAAATGAATAGGACACTAATATGAACTTTTATTATATCACATCATCTTCATGAATCATCATATAAAAATATTTAATTTTATTTCCTTTGTTATTAAAATCCTTCACCATTGGAATCATTGAAGAAAGACTAAATAAAGGGGAATAGAAAATCATGAAGTCAAATATTTTTTTATTTTATATTTAATAAAATTTAGGTATATGATGAAAGGGACTTGACTGAGCTATGAACTGAGGTATAAAAGTAAATTTAATATGAAGGTAAGATTTATCATTCTTCATATTGGATTTATTCATGACATGACAGAACTTTGTTGTTACTAACTTAATTAATGTGATAATGTTTGTGTGTTATTAGTTGTGCAAATGACTAATCATCATCAACCATTATCAATCCACTGCAGGATGAAGGTGTCTCCAAGTTCAATCCATCTTTTCCTATCTTCTCCACATCACCCCTGCACACTTTCTTATTTTATCCATCCATCTCACGTGTTTTTTTCTGGGTCTTTTATAATCTCTCGGAATTCAGTTTAAAATTTCAATTGTCCATCTATTATCATCTCTTCTAACAATATGTCCAGCCCAACTCCACTTCAGTCTTTTAATTTTTTCAATGAGGTCAGTAACATCTGTTTGTTCTCTTACCCATACATTACATTTTCGATCCCTTCTTGTTACTCCCAACACCCATCTCTCCATACTTCTTTGAGTGATCTGAAGTCTCTGTATTTATCTTCTATTAAGTGTCCAAGTCTCAGATCCATAAATAAGAACTGGCAAAACACATTTATTAAAAACCTTCCTTTTCAAACACATAGGCATATTTCCTTTTAGTATCAAGTTATTTCTACCAAAAGCACTTCAACCAAGTTTAATTGTATGATTAATTTCATCCATTATATTTCCATCTGTATTAATAATCTGACCAAGGTATTTGTAACTGTTAACTTCTTCTAACTCATCATAATCAATCTTTATTTTCATATTTTGAGAAAATTTATTAAACATTACTTTAGTCTTTTTAATATTTATCTTTAGTCCTACTTTCCTACATTCATCTGATAACTCCTGCAACATTTCCTATAGCTCTAAAGCATTATTTGAAAAAAACAATTACATCATCTGCAAAATCTAAATGACTTAAATAATCTCCATTTACTTTCACTCCTTTAGCTTCCCATTTTAATCCACAAAATACTTCTTGCAGCACTGCTGTAAAAAGCTTTGGAGATATGGAGTCACCCTGTCTTACACTCTTTTCAGTTTTATCAGTTTTATACAAAATTTTTACTAAGATAATTACAACTCGTCTACAGAAAACACTGAATTTCCACCAACCAAAAGAACAAGCTGGATTTAAAAGTGGTTTTAGTACAGTAGATCATATCCAGGTATTGAGAGAAATTATAGAAAGGACAAATGAATATGAGTTGCCATTATGCTTAGGATTTGTAGACTATGAAAAGGCATTTGATTCTATAAACATTTCTTCAGTGATTAAAGCATTGGATCATCAAGGTGTAGATCCAGGATATTGTCATATTTTAAAGAATATTTATAAAAATGCAACAACAACAATTAGATTACATAATGATGGTAGGAAATGACTAATATCTTGTATAAAAAAAATTTTACATTTCTTAATGATGAGTATACATAGAAATGTTTTCATGAAGTTGGAATTCTTTCATATGGATTGCATAATATAATATTACTATTTATTTGTATTTGAATTAAATTAAGATTAGCTAATTTAGCATTTTTATATATATATATTTTTTTGTGAATTATAAAAATTTGTTTATTACATTATGAATTATTAGAATCTGTTCATGTTATGAGATACATATCTACTATGGGAATATGGGGGGATATTAATTATTTAATATTATAAAATAGTAGAGATGTAAGTAAAACATGATAATTTTTTGTTGCATTAAATAAATTTGAATTGTTATTCATTAATAAATATTGTTAAAGTTTATTTTAAATTTAATTCTAATTTATTTAATTTATTTATTCATTTTACGAAACAAAATAAAGTTAAATACGTATATCCACACACATATATTATACTTATTTAATATCCTAATAACTTGGTTGAAATAAATTTTAAAAATATATTGAGATTATATTGAGTATTGTAATTGCTCTAAAATTGATGGAAACTCTTGAAAAGAATGAATTGCAAAACTTACCCCGAGTTGAATTTTGAGCATAACAGAACCATTAACAAAGATAAAGATTGAATGATTTAGTCTAAATTGTGTCTATATTAAATATTTGATATTAAATTATCCTGTTTGAAATGAATTCAATTTTGGATTAAAGTTAAATCATTTTATCAATAGCATTCTATATGAAGACCCCAAATCTGATTATAATGAGATGCAACCACCTTGTTTCTTTCTTAGGGAATCTGTACTATTACAATATATATATAAATATTTAAATATAAAATAAATTTGCTTGTTAATAACGTTGATTTTAAGTAAATTTTATATTTGTTAATTTAAGAAATATATATATATATATATATATATATATATATATATATATATATATATATATATATATATATATATATATATATAATAGATAACTTAAGAAAAGGAAAAAGACATTAATCTGAAATAAATTATAGGGAATAAAATAATATGAAAAAAAAAACATCTTTGTGTATAAAACTATGTTCTAGATCAGAGTTTCCCAACCAGGGTTGCTCACACCCCTTGATAATGGGAGATGGCATTCCAGAGCATGCAATGTAAAATTTCAGTTTTTTGTTTATATTAAGGGTACTGTTCTAATATATTCAAGAATTACATTTAATTTTTATTTTTTATTATTTATTTTTATAATAAATTCAAGTGATCATGACTTGAGAAATTTCCAGAAGTATTAAGAATTAATCAATGTCATTAATCAGTGACATGTATTTGAGAATGTTTTAGAATATTTCACAGAGTATATAACCCCATGCATGATGCTATGGTAGTCAATTTATTGTTGATTCTGTGTTCATTCAGTTCTTATTTCTCTTGTGTCTCTAATAAATGGTAATTATACTTAATGTTATTTTACTTATTGTTTTTTTAATTAACTTTACCTTTTTTTTTTCAGATTATAATTGTTAAAATTATTAACTAACCATCCATTATGTCAAAAAAAGAAAATTGAATGATGATGATTTTATGCATTTTGTTTTTACTTGCACTGTAACAACTGAGAATCTGCAAAAAAAACCATGTGTATACTTTGTGACATTGTCTTTTCAAATGCAAATATGAAGCCATCTAAGCTTCTAGAGCATTTCATCAACTGACATGGAGAAGCATTGAAATCTAAAAGGGCCTACATTGATTCTTGAAAAACCATTCAAAAATTAGGTTTTATATTTGCTGTTAAACCACTGCTGATGGCTTTATACCATATGGCATATAAAGTATCCAATTCCAAAAAGTCCCATAAAATTGCAGAAGAGGTGATAAAATCATCTGTATTAGAAATGACAAATATTATTCTAGGAAAAAAAACCTTAAACAAGTTTAAATTAGTGCTATATTCAAATAATGTTATTCAGAGATGAATTGGTATTTGAGTTAGGACATTTTGGATGAAGTTATCACAGATGTCAGAGCTACTCTCTTGAAAATCTCTCTCTCTCTAGTTGAATGAAACAACTGATCTTGCAAATTGCAGTCAATTCACTGCATTAGTGAGGTATATCCATGATGGTGTCATAATGGAAGATTTTATGTTCTGTGAAGATCTTAAAACAACTATAGAAGAAAAAGATGTTTTCCAGTATGTAAAAGACTTTTTTTATGAAATATGACTTAGATATCCAGATTATTGGTTATGTGTGTATCAATGACACCCGTGCTATGTTCAGAAATAAATCAGGATATTTTGCATTGATGAAACAAGAGATTGTTCACTTATAAGATACTCACTGTTTTTTTCATCAACATGCTTTGGTATCAAAAACATTGCCTCCAAAATTAAAAAAAAGTTCTGGACATTTCTGTGGAGACTATCAACTGGATTATGGATCATGCTCTGAAACACAGCCTCTTTAAGTTGCTTTGTAAAGATTTTGGAAGTGGGCATTCAGTTTTAGTTTTCCACATGGAAATCCTCTGGCTGTTATATGGGAAAGCTTCAATGTACTTCTTTGAACTGTGAGAATAAATCAAAGCTTTTCTGAAGGAACATGAATATGATCTGCCTGGAGAAATGCAATCACAAAATTCAACTAAATGCTAGCCTATTTGAGTGATATTTTTACCCTTATAAATGACCTGAGTGTATCTATCCAAAACAAAAATGTGAGCATCACTCAAAGAAATGGTTGATGATGATAAGTCTCTAATTTCAAATGTGTGTGAAAAAAATGTGGATCATTTGGAAATACCATCAAAGTCATTTGATGATATTTTAAAGGAGGATATCTGAAAACTTCTGAAAAATGAATTATAAACCCATGCTCTTTCAATTTGAATAATATGTTGGATGATGAAGAGATGAAGGAAGATCTTTTTGAACAGTGCACAAATCATGTTTTTGAATGCCACTTGAAAGCAAAACTTTGGAACAGTATTGGTGTTTGGCAATGGACATGTTTTGAAAACTTTGTGAAAAAACACTGACTGTGCTCATCCCATTTACAACATACTTATATGTCCGTATTTAGCAACCTTTTGTCAATGAAGACAAAATCTAGAAATCGCTTCAGTACACAGGCAGACATGTGGATTGCTATCAGCAACAAAGTGCTGCAAAAAAGTCATTAAATTTAAATTGGCTTATGAATATTTGCATATTAATTATATTTTTAAAGCAATTTCATGCATGGATGAACATTTAAGTTTTTTGTAAGGTTTATGCAACATTTAATTTGTTGTAATAATTTTTCTTTTCCAAATGTTTTATTTTTGTTTATATATTATTAAAAACTGTTTATACAAATTTCTTTTGGCCACCTTCATTTTTATTATTAAATAATTACTTTAAGGAGTATGAGAAAATATTAAATTTTTTTAAGGTTACCTAGATCAAAAGAATGAATATGTATATATGTAAAGTATATTTGTTTACATTTACAATTGTAGTGATCACTTACATAGAAATCTACAAACAATTAAAAATAAAAACTTTGATTAAGTTTAATTGTTATTGAACAAGATTTTAATTTGTTAATTTAAAGTTTTAATAATTTTAACTTGTTTTGACAAAATTATATTTTTCTAAGTAATGAAGTTGTTGATAAAAATTTAAATCAATTCCTAAGTAATCTCATTAACATCGTTATGCAATTGTTTTAACGAGTTTATCCGATGCTCATCAGGAGGCTATTCTACATGCGGCTCGATTGTCACGACATAGAAAAATGAATTAATTTACATAAATTACAACAACACAGGAGCACCAAATTTGCTACTTTGAATTAAAACTAATTAAACCATAATAAATTCATAAAGTATATTATAAGTTTGATCACATTTGTCGGAATCTAATTAAATAAATGTTTTTCTACTTCAATTATTTGTGCTTACTTTTAAACAAGTAAAAATTTATAGTTTCCAATTAAATTGGGTGTGGGGTACTAGTAATTTCCTTTTTGGTTTTTCTCAAATTTCTGTATTCATAAAAAAAAAAAAAAAATGATTGTAGCAATAGTTAAATTTCCTTTTTTCTTCTCCCCCCAAAATATTCTTTGTATGTACCATATATATATATATACGATATAAAAATAATAGTTTTTTTATTATTATTAATATAAAAATGATGTAATTTTTTTTATGTACGATTTTATTAATAATATTTTAATTTATTACAATTATTATTATTTTAATGTTTATATAAATAAATCACGTGCACGATGTATTAGTCAAGTGTCAGTTATAAATTATAGGTATTTATGTTAATCTTCTTGAGTAACTTAACGAAATAAACTATTGAGTAGGAGCATATACTTGGTGGAAGTTCATAGGTTGTTTTATTGTAAAAAAAATTTTGATAGAATAGCAGAATTGTTTCTATTCATTATGAATTTTTTTCTAATTTGAAACTCAAAAATTAAGTAAGTTAATCCATCACTGTGAACTGCTATTAAACAGGCAAAACTCTCCATACAGTAGTGCCACTCAGTGCAAGCCAGAGTAATCAATGGATTCCAGAAAGCTAGTGCATAAAATCCCTATCTAGTTCCTACTCATCCAATGTCCCCAAACTAGTTTCTAGCTTGTGGCTTTTGTCAGTGATGAACCTTGGATCTGAGAGCACTGCACCTAGATCTTAGGATCTAATGCAACTCCCCAGCAGCCACCTTTTATTTCTATTTAACTATAAAACTATGAGAAAATATTATTGTGTTTTTAATTTTATTCTCATAGTTTTGTAGTTAAGTAGAGATAAAAGGTGATTATTGGAAGGTTGCATTAGATTCTAAGATCTAGGTGCAGTGCTCTCAGATCCAAGGCTCCTCACTGATGCAAGACACAAGCTAGAAACTAGTCTGAGGATATTGGTGAGTAGGCACTAGATAAGGATTTTATGCACTAACCTTCTGGTATCCATTGATTACTCTGGCTTGCACTGAGTGGCTCTACTGTATGAAGAGTTTTGCCTGTTTTAATATTAGAGATTTATTTTAACTAGCTCTAATAAGACCAAAATTAATAATCAACATATAAATATTATATTAGAAAAAATTTATAGTGTGCATGAAGATATAACCATATCCTATTTTAGATTACAATAGTATAAAAAAACAATATCTATAAAAAAAATTGGACTCTTAAAAACATATATATATATATAATAAACATCTGTTAACAATTCAGTGTAATAATTCATAAAAAATTGGAATTGGTTTGGTATTTCTTTAATTAGTCTGTTTTATTGTTTACATTGTCACATTTAAATCAGTATAAATTAATACCATTTAATTATGTTAAAAATATTAAAGTAAACTCTGTAGCACTAACAAATACAATTTTTGACAAAATATATAACTTTTTATTATATTTAAATAAGACTATATTTAGTGTTTTTACTAAATTTGTTATATAGCAAAATAAAAAATTAGCTTAAAAAATATTGATGTTTTGTGTTTACAACATTAAATTAATTAGGACAGTTTGATAAAGACGTATAAATATTAGCTTTTTAATATCTAATATACTTTTGGTGATTACAAAATTAGTTTTAACTAAAAAAGTTGTTAGAATAAAATATTTTGTAATTAGAAAAATGGATTTGGTTTTATTATGTATAAAGATAAGTAATTTGTATGTATATCTATGTTAAGCATATATATGTATTGCAATGGTACATGTGGGCAAAATTTGACTTAATGAATATGCCCCATGAAATGTACCAAAGTGAAATGGTAAAATAAAAAGGCAAAGAACTTTATTAACAAGTATGCATCACAAATGAAAGCTAAATTAAAATGGAACATAATGATATAATCTTTATTATATCCTAAAGATTTGGTCAACAAATTGTAATGATATAACAAAACTGAAAGGTTGAGGTTTGCTGATGCCTAATTATACTAATATGAAAATAAGAAAATTAATACTTCAAACTAAAATATTGTGGAATTAGAAATGAGAGAGAATGAATTAGTTAGTTATTTAAATCCTCTATAAAAGTTTCCTAATTCAAATGCCCTTTAAATTCCATTCATCTCAATCACCAGTACAAAAATGTGTCCTTTTAATTATATAATAAACAAATAAACAACAAGAAGTTTTCTCAATTATGTATTTGACTTTACTGACAGTTGATATGATAGTAGGCTAGCTTTTGAAATGCCACATTAAAACTAATTAAATCAACTCATAACATAAACAAGAAATATCTCTTAATACTTCAATAGCTTGGTTTCAGGTTTAGCATTAAACACAACTTATGAGACTTGATTACTTGCCAAAATATAAAGTAGAAATAAAGAGATTTTAATGAATCTAATTTATATTAATAAACAAATAAATTAAAATAATTTATTTAATATCTTTAAATCATTAATGTTCTATAATATAACTGCTTATTAATGTTTATGAAAGTCATCATTGGTGTTTAAATATTATTAGGGTAAAAATAATTTAATTAACAAACTCAAGTATTGTACAATGAACCAAGTTTGTTGGTAAGTGAATAAAAAAATCATCAAGTTGCTTTAAGTAAGACAAGTGCTATATCTTTATCTATAATCTATGTGGGGTTATTTTTCTTTTAAGAATGGCAATAACAATAAAACAACACTCATGTTTATGAACATGGGTTAATCATATATTTATTAGATTAGTTTTGTCTCTGAATGAAGACCATTTACTTTTTAAAAATAAATAATAATAATAATAATAATAATAATAATAATAATAATAATAATAATAATAATAATAATAATAATAATAATAATAATAATAATAATAATAATAATAATAATAATAATAATAATAATAATAATAATAATAATAATAATAATAATAATAATAATAATAATAATAATAATAATAATAATAATAATAATAATAATAATAATAATAATAATAATAATAATAATAATAATAATAATAATAATAATAATAATAATAATAATAATAATAATAAAGTTTGACAATATCAGATGATTCACAATCAAAGATACATTTTTTTGTTAGGATCATGCTAACTCTGCAATCAAAAAATATCAATATTCTTCTTATACTATGCTAAATCTAAATATATATTTCCTGAATTACATTTCTGTCGTTTGAAATGCCAAATTTAGACTTCTTATACTGATTTCTATTATCCTACAGTTGTTCTTCGATTCTGGGCAAAATAATTGATATTTTCCTGTATGTCACATTCATTCAACTGATGAGAGATTTGCCACTAAATTATAATAACTTGAATAATTATCTTAACTCTTTCATGGATCATTTCTATTATTGGACAAGTGAAGTAAAACTCTGAAACTTTTAATTGGTTTTAATTGGTCAAGTGACAAATTCTTTGATAGAAATATTTTCATCTTTTAATATATATTAATTTTAGTTTCGTTTTCAAAAATTATATTAATTATTTGTAATGTTAGAAAAGTAAAGGAAAGTTATTTCAAAAATATATTTTTATTTGTATTTATAGAAATATTCAATAGCGGAAAAATCAAAGAAAAGATTGTAGCAAATTACAAGCAATGCAAACATCATTTATATCCCTCCCAGATTTATGTTATGAAAAAGTGAAGAACTTTTTAGTAAAATCTTAGTGGTTTTTCTAAAAATAATTATATTTTCAACATATACATTATTATAATATTTAAATAAATGCCAGAAAAATATTCTAAAACATTAATCTTTGTTTTAAACTCAAATAAACAGCTTCGTGTAATCTAAACTCTTGACAGGATGTCAAAATTGTTGCTAATGTTGATTTATTTTTCAATTAACGATCGTGTAAAGTATACAATTTTTTAATAAAACCTTACTACTTTTGTAAAATGACTATATTTTCAGCAGATTTTATGAAAATAATTTGAAATATGTATGAAAAATAATTTAAAAAATGCTCTAAAACATATATTTTCATTTTCAGCGGTGAAAAATATTTCTTGGCGGTCTCTTTTTGACCAAATCATCATCAGCCAATCAGTATTGAGAATGTATTCTGACTGGATGGCCCAGCCAATCAGCGTTGATCTTCTTCTATTGTTAGAATAAAAACACCCATAATATTGATTTTTTACTTGTAACATAATTCAAGAGATGGCAGCATCTTACAGGATTTGCTCTAAGCTCACAATTGAATGTAATTTTATCATTTTAGCTCATAAAATGGCTGAGTTAGAGCAATCTAAAGGTGACAACGCTAATTCATGTTTCGAGCTATTAAAGTGTTAATTAATACAATAAACTCTCATAAATGATAAAGAGATTATTTTGTTTGTGTATATAAATATTCACATATAATATATAAAATATTAATATAATAACCTACTTCTCAAACTGTATCTTGATTATAGCTACAAATTATTTGTAAAAAGAAGATAAATAAATTTCACTAATGGCAATAACTTTAATACATTTATGTATATATAAATGGTTTTCATGAGAACAAATGCTAATAAAAGTCTCGTAAAGCATACTATCTATGAACTATGGATATGGAATATATATATATGAAAACAAAAAATATCTGGTGAATTGTTTGTTTGTCAGACCCCCCCCCCAAATGGAACGAAGCAAACATGTATACTGTAATCTTTTTTAAAACTTAATTATTTTGATTGACTTTTTTTTTTACTATTGTTATTTTTTTCAAAATTGACAGTTATTGTAAGAGTTTAGGTTTAATCCTGCTTGACTCACACTGACATGGCAGTTTATTTTTTGTTGACAAACACTCAAATTTTATGAAAAATGAAAGTTGACATTCCTTAAAGCTTCCTTTATGCTTGCTAAACTTAGATAAATTAATAGATATAGAAATGTTATTTCAGATGTTTTTACTATTAAAATTTTCATCTTAATCTTCATGGCATTAATGTTTCATTTTTAAAATAATTTATTTCTATTTTCAGGTGCATGCTTGTTGATAATTTTTCCTTCCTGTATCAGATGTAATTAGTTGTAGAGATATAGAGCAAAATGGAATCAAATACCTCAACTAGCAAATCTTTCTTAGCCAATTATTTTTTAATATTATTTACTCCAGATAAAGTTTCATTGATTAAAAGTTAGACAGAAGAAAGAAAAAATAACTAAGGATCACAAATTTTATTATTCCTAATTAGAATGATTGTCAATAACAATAAAAAATTACAAGCACAATCTATTCTTCCAGTGCTGCTTCATTAATCACCATGACATACTAGCTTACATTTTCACAAGACAATCTATCTAAAATCTTTTCTTAATGACATGTAATTTTCATGCAAGTATATTCATGCTTTTACTAATTTTCCCCTTAGTGAGAATTTTCACAAGCATTATATTGCACAATCTATATTTTCTTATATACATTATAATATAAAATTTTAGTTCAAAAAAATTCAATAGATGGCAAGAGATTCAAAAAAACTTTTAAAGAAAAGAATTAAGCTCTTCTCTGACAAGTAAAGCCATTGTATTATGGTGAGGCTATAAAATGTCATGACTTTTATGACATTGTTTAAAGAAAATAGTTTGAATGACCAAAACAGATTTATTTTGAATTTATTATGGTTTTCGTTTTTTTTTTAAAAATAATTTACACAATATTTATTAGATACCAAGAAATATAAATTATTAATAGCTTATTTTGAATGGAAATACTTTATTTTCAAAAATAGAAGATTGTATTAGCAGTAATGTAAATATGGCCTGAAGCTATTTATAAGCATAGCTTTCTATGTCAGCAATCTAATTATAATTATGAGTATGAAAATATAATTTTGCAATAAATATTGAAAATTTTTAAACCTTTAAAGTATAACTCATTGGATATAACAGAAATAAATAAATATTCATTCTGATTTTTTTTAAAAATCAGAAATAATGAAGATTTCATTGATTTTGTAAAATGAAAATAATATTTCTAAAAATGATGATGTGTAATCTTTTTGTATTGATTGTGATCTCATTTTTTTATATTTATAAAAATAAAATGTGAACATTTAAAATTTATTTCAGTAGTAAACAAAAATATCTCTCAAATGAAATCAAATTTATTGTTTTCTGATAAGTAATAATGGTTCAATCATATATTTACACTGAGTGTGAGACAAAGAAAAATGTCAAAAAAGTTGGAATATTAGAGGGTTTATATAACTCAATTTTTTTAAAACTTTTTTTAATATTTTATAATTGTTTCAAAAAAAATGTAAATAAGGAAATGATTAAATCTTATAGATATCTAAATCAAACAATTCAGAATACATATAATAAATAAACACATCTGCAAATCATAAATCTTTTTTTAACAAATTATATTTTTATATATTATTATATATTATAATCATTATTTCCCAAAGTGATTTTCATAGCATTTGTTTATTTACTCTGCATTTATCATTGGCAAATCAATAACCACAAATAAATGTATACCACAAAGGTGAAAGAAACAAAAAAATAATAAAAATAAATACAGCACACTGTACCAAGATACTAATCAAACCATGTCAATGGAAAAAAATGGTGAGTACCTTGCAAGTGTGGAATCTTTTATTTTATCAGTATAAAATATTCTCATTTATTCTTTAACATAGCAGAGGCACCATCAATACACACAAAAACAATAAACTAGATATCTAAGTCATATTTTACAAAGAAGTCTTTTACACACTGGAAAACATCTTTTTCTTTTGTGGTTGCTTTCAGATCTTCACAGAACATAAAATCTTCCATTGTGACACCATCATGGAATACCTCACTAATGCAATGAGTTGACTGCAATTTGCAAGATCAGTTGTTTCATCCATCTGGAGAGAGATTTTCAAGAGAGTAGCCCTGATATCTATGATGACTTGGTCCAAAATGTCCAAATGCAAATACCAATTCATCTCTGAATAACATTATTTGATTACAGCACTAATTTAAACTTGTTTGAGGTTTCTTTTCCCAGAATAATTGTTGCCATTTTTAATGCAAATGGTTTTGTCACCTCTTCTGCAGTTTTATGGGGCTTTTGCAATTGGCTACTTTATATGCTATGTGGTATGAAACCATCAACAATGGATTAACTGCAGATTATGTTGCAAAAATGGGATGGAGCAGGATTGTGACAATAAGATGATGTATGTTGGTTTAACCCAGTTCGAATACTAGGCAAAAGTACCTCAAGGCCACCCATACATGAGATATTAAATCAAGAATACTATGACCTCTGCCCTATATGAACCAACAACATTATCTGAGGCATGCATAAATTATTTTCTCATCCGACCCAAAACTTAGCATCAGAGGAGAGACATGGACAAAAATACTTATAGAACTACAAGTTAAATGTGCATAAAAGTACTATGAAAAATGTGTTTTGCATGCCTGGATCATTGGAACAGTAAAATAAAGCATTAAAATAAAATTAGAAAACTGAAGCTTTTTTAGTTAAATAAGATATTTAATTAATGACTTTAAAATATTAATAATGACTTAATGGCCTCCGCTATTCCCCTAAATTAATGAAAAACTAATTAGACAATGAAAACAGATCAAATGATAGAATATTTTTGCGGTCTAAGTCTTTTCTTCCAAATTCTAATAAAATTGTCAACTCGAATCTCCTCAATAAAGTACAATAAAAAAAAGATCTTTCACAAAGCATTTCTAATGGCTTTGCACTAAAAACTGTTCACAATTATTTAAGACATATATAGCTAAATCAGATATATGTAATGAGCTAATGGTGGACAAAAGAGGCGTTATCGAGGAGATCAAACATAATTGTACTTAGAAAGAGATTTTAAATGAAAAATTAACTTTTGAACTTAACCGCAATGGAATACAAATATTTATACATGTTAGTAATGAAGAATAGCAAAGGAAAAAGGGTTAAATATATATAGATAGATGATCATGCAATATATATATATATATATATATATATATATATATATATATATATATATAAGACTAGTCTAATAAAAATGGTTACATAATAAATATAATTAAATACAACATTTCAGAAATATAATTCAATAAAGCAATTAAGAAAGGTATGAACAAATAAAAGATAGAAAGTAAATAGTTCAATGGAGGAGAGATACGATTACCATCCTGGTTTTTTGGTCATGTTCTGTCAATGTGCGTGGCTTGATTCGTCCATCGATAGGTATTTTCCTGGACAAGGAAAGTAGAAATATGTAGCATGCTTTTACAAAAAGTCCTACAGACATGGCACAGAGTTCAGATTAATATTGGGTAGATACTACAGCATTTTGATGGTATTTAGGACCTTGGCAGCAGGAAAAGCTTTGCCTAACCGCCTAGCATGGTAGAATCCATCAAATTCATATGACTTTTAGCTTGTAGCATGTTCAAACTTCTCCGTGATTTTGAAGATGACAGTTGAATAACTTTTTTGAGCAAAATGGAAATGAGAAGCAAAATCTGGGAGGTTCAAAGCACAGGAAAAATCTGAATGAATTCTCTACAGAGAAATTTCAGCAAGCAAAAGCAAAATCTGAGAAAAGCAATCACAAGAAAAAGCCTCCAAAGAAATCTGAATGAAATCTCCAAAGGGAAATCTGAATGAAATCTCCAATAGGAAAATCTGAATAGCCAAGTCTTTTGTTCTCTCTTCTATTTATACCTTTTTTGTAAGCTACCTTCTATTGTTTTGCCTATGATCTTAGATTTTGATAAGCCCCCCTCCCATGTTCCTTTGTTTCAAGGTAACATTTTCTAAAAATAACTTTTACTTTTTTATTCTAAATTTCTTTCTTTAAACTTTGAATTTTATTAATTAAAAAAGAAAAAGAAGGCCATCTTTAATTTGCCTTAAATGGGCTAATTAATCACAAACATACATTTTTTTAGAAAATGTTGGCAGGCTTATCTCAAAATAAAAATCATACGCCATATTTTAACAAGATTTTAAAAAGAAAAATATATTATTATTTCTTTTAATAAAATAAGCATTTTATTTCAGCAGAATTTTGCATTAACTCATATATATATATATACGATATATATGTTTGACTAATAGGTTTTACAAGTAATTTTTACTAACAGAAATTTAATCTTCGAATGGAATTTATTTAAAACAAAATATTTAAATGCAAATACAAATTATATAAACTTAATTAATTTTAGCTTTAATGCAAAACACTGCTGATATTGGGCTATAAACTTAATTCAGGTCTACAATACTAATTAAGTTTATAGGAGGCTGTGAAGCATGGAACAGACTTTAGATCCATTGCTTCAAGATAAAGAAAAATATGGAAAAAACACAAGGTGAGGAATAGAAATGGAATGGAAGGTCGCTAACAGGTTTCTCTTGGCATAGTGGGTGAGATATTTCTGACTCCAATAAAGGAAAGCCATGGTGCATCACATTGCATCACTTCACATCAATAAATTCAGCCATCATCATTGCATTATTCAATCCTAGTGAATAGAGAAATGCTTTAATGATTTAGCTTTTCAAAAATGTACAATTGTAAAATGATGTAATTTTACTTATACAAAATCATCTAGCTAGTTCAGTGATCATTATTATTTATCCAGCCTGTTCAATTTATTTGTTCAGAAAGATGGCTTGTTGAATTGCTTGGAAAAAATTCTACCAATATGCATCTCATATTTGATTCCAATACATTTTAAATATAATATAATTATTTACACTTGGGTCAGATTTTGTGCAGATTTTTTAAATATGATTTTGAAGTTATGTGATTCATGTTTCTTCTTAATATAATTTTATGTGGGGTTTTTTTATGCATAAAGAAGTTTATATTTCACTTAAAATCGGGATTTTCCCATTTTATCTATATGCATTAAATTTTACATACTTTAAATGCCTGTTGGAAAAAGGTTTGGCAATAAATTTAGATTTCATAGAAGATTTAAACAAAGATAATAAAACAGAAGTGGAACCTTTTCGTTTCACAGCAAAAATGATTCGAGAAAGTCATCAACTTTCTAATCAATTAGAAAATCATTTTCTTTTTTGATGACATGAATTATGAATGAGCTCTTAAATTCCAATGAGAGCTAAATAGTTGTAATTTGGTATTATATATGTGTATGTTTATATTTTCTTTTATACACATATATACATGGAAAAATTTTTAGACAAAAAAAAGTTACGAGTAATAATATTTAAGAACTTTTAATTTCTACTTTAAAAAAATGTATCGTTAAAATGTGTATGTTTATATTTTCTTTTATACACATATATACATGGAAAAATTTTTAGACAATAAAAAGTTACGAGTAATAATATTTAAGAACTTTTAATTTCTACTTTAAAAAAATGTATCGTTAAAATGTGTATGTTTATATTTTCTTTTATACACATATATACATGTAGAAAGTTTTAGACAGAAAAAAGTTATAAGTAAAAATATTTAAGAACTTTTAATTTCTACTTTTAAAAAAAAATGTATCTTTAAAAGTTTTCAAATATTTTTACTTGTAACTTTTTTCTATCTAAAAGTTTCTCCATGTATATATGTGTATAAAAGAAATTTTAACCATTAGTCATTATTAACATATTCATGGAAGCGTGTTATATATATATATATATTGAAGCAGTCGGATCTAAGTTCGATCCTAGCTTCATGATCTTTCACATGTAGCCAACTTCAAACCCTTGTACTAACTTTGAATTTCCGATGCAATGGGGCTTTATGCGTTCAGTCCACGCTAGTTTCCTTAAAGAAAAACTATTATAAATGTGTGTTAAAATTAATTCATTTGAGATTTAAACTAATCATTTCTATTAATAAATTCATGTTAGAATTATTCATGAATTTATATATATTTATAAATGTTTAAATATATATAATTGTTCGAAAGTTTCATTGCGTCGGGAATGTTTATTTTACTTTTAAATAATATGTTAAATTTTTAGTGATTAATAGCTACATTCTTTCGATAAGCTTTCAGATTTTCTCTTTCCAAAACAATGGTTAAAGTTTTTATTAATTAGAAATAGATAAGTCTTTAAAATGTTAGGACGGTCCTAATTAAAATCATTTTCTGATATTAAAAATTCATTTTCTAATTAGAAAATGAATTCAAGTTAATGAGTTTGAAAGCCTTATCAAAGGAATGTATCTAAAAACAACTAGTAAATTTTTTTGTAAGATTGATTTAGCCTAAAGGCATCAGATACAGTATAAAGAGCCCAGGAAAAGTTTCCAAGCAGCTATTATTCCTCATTAAGAGAAGCCATATATATTTCATTAGAGAAGAAGCCGCCCAGTTAAATTATGAAGTAAAATAGTGTTTCTACCATGGTGGGGGGGCTTAACTTCAAGAGTCTGACTACGGTTCCTTAAGTCCCCTGAAAATCTTCAATGTGGCTGCAATATAAAAATTCATATACCAATTGTAAGCTGCCGAAACCTTAGAGAAATCTATCAAAATGCTATTCACATAATTTTCAAAATGCACGCATATGTTTCATCCAACTGGACTCTGCCCTGTGGAAACCCAGAAGTCAACCATGAAGAAATGGTAATATCTTTCCTTTTGAACCTGGCCAGTTCTGAACTTTAAGTTAAAACATCTTTAAGCTATCTACTGTAAAATTGTCTTTTTGTTAATGTTATTTTAAATTATGTAGTAATTCTCTATCTTAATCTCTAGTCTTTAAATTTAATATTTAACTTTCTCTTTTCTTACGATGGCGGTTCATTTATTGTAATATATATTTATTGTGTGATTTATTAATGTTGTTTATTTTTTTTATTATATGCCAATAATAACTTCAACTCGATAATAATTTCCTTCGTTGCATTTGCCTTGTTAAATAATATTATATTTATTTTTACAGTAATTCTTACCCACTAGAACTATTTTGATACAGTTCTATTAATTATCGAGTTGAATGATTTATACAATTTTTGCTATTTTATTAATGGCTAATAACAACAAATTATTAGCTCAATTTATAACCTATGCTCCCGGCCACTTTACTGAGTTTATAGTATTCGTTTATTCACATTAATATATTGTTTCGCAAAAAGATCGATAAAGGAGTTAAATGAATATATTCTAATTCAAATTTTATACTTTCTAGTAATATTCAGGAAGGGCATGGGATTTAGGGCATAATTAATATAATTTCTAATTGCATTAAATACTTTTTGATTAAAGCATGTTTGACTTTAATTTAACTTGATCAGGTCATCACGTAGAGCACTCTTTATATAAATTGGGTTTTATTATTTAAATACGATGATTACCAAGTCATCATTTTCTGAACGTTGCTGACGCGAGCCATCTCCTGTTTCATAGGCTTGTCCTCGGTGATATTTCTATTAGTTTAATTATCTAGGAAGAAAGCACTTCCTCCACTTGCTCGTTTTATATTTGGAACACCAAAGGTTCGAGGCTACGACCCGACCTGGTTTTCCCTGTGTTCTATGGATCCTTCATATAGGGCATCGAAGACTTGTCAAATACAAGCAGCCCTGCTATTTTCTCAAATCACAGATAAGCCATTATTTTTCATATTTATTCTTAGCTCATAAGTCGTCAGTACCGTTTATTTTTCAGTTCCAGTAAAGCCCGCTCTCATGCTCGTAAATCGTGATGAATTGATTTTATTAAAGTCGAACAAATTCATGTTTATTTATAATTAAATAAGTTTTCTATTAAATATTAAAGTTATGCCCTAAATGCGTATCTTGCTCTTTGTGAATTGATTTGCGAATGTGAAAATAAATCTCACATTCTTTTCTTTAGAATCAGAATAATAATTTCAGTCATAGCCAAATACCTTTATCTACCTTTATTTTCTTGTCGGGGGCATAGACATATATTTATCATATAATATTGCGTAATAGTATTGGCATATAATAAGGACTGCCATTCTTGTTGTAAATATAAATTCTGTTTAAAGACTAGAGGTAATCTATATAATCACAATCTAAAAGTTGAACAAAATTATAATTATTATTAAACATTTTATTAACACATTTGGGTTTTTTTAAAACTTTCTTTCTTATTCAAATTATTTTAATATTAATGCTCACTGTCTGTATTGGCAACCCGAACATATATATATGAGTTGACTTATAAAGATTGTTAGTTATTTTATTATACTTTATTAAAGTTAGATCAGGAGTCTCATTAATCATCATCATCCGTTGAGCTAGTTCCTTGGCGCATAGTCATGTACCGTCGATAGATATCATCCATTGATTTGATCTGAGCTCGTGAGTTGGGTTTGAATTCAGTTTGGTTCACCTGAGTTTGAATCCCACTTTGAGTTTGGGTTTGTTGATGTGTTGGCTTCTTTTTGACCGGTACAATATATATATATAAACAATTAGTAAAATCAACATTTCAAAGTTTAATTACCGATTAAATTGTTGACAGAAAACCATTAACACATCATGAGACTGAAGTTGGTGCTAATTGTATTTCCTCTTGTGCCAAATTGGATTTCTTACAAGTTCATAAACAAACTGCATACTGTCAAATAGCAATAATGATTAAAATATGTATGAAAAAATAAAAAATAAATTACACATAAAAACATATTTTGAATAAATTAAATGGTTAATAAAAAAAAAAAGTAAAAAAAAAGTTTGCCTTGTATCATTTTTTTTCAAATATTTGAAATTTTACTTTATTTCCTTATTTATTTTTATGTAAATTTTAAAGTAATTTTACTTTGTTGCTTTGGATTTGTGCAATTTTTGAAAATTATGGAACATATCCCACATTTTTCAAGGTAAGTGAAGTTGATTTTTGTGCAATTTTTTTAATGTGGGTTTTCTGTGGAACCTATCTACTGCATAAAAAGAGACCCAGGTGTATTTACTTCTCTATAATAATTATTCTGTACGTAAGTACTGCTACACTTAGCACTTTAATTTGTGGTCATATGCCATGATATAGTTCTCTCAATTTAATTTTATTCCTTTTATATATTTTACTACTTCTTTATAAACCATATATATATATATATTATAACGAACCGCTTTGCCCACGGAAGGGTCGTATTAATAAATTCATAAAAATGGCTATGGTTAACTTAAGATTTAACCTTATATATATAAATTTTTCCCTCTCTGCATGATTCCCGGGCGTATTTATGGATAGCGTGTTTGCTTCCAAGCGCCAAACCTATTTGCGATGAACAAATAAGAATTACACCGCGGGACTCTATAGATGCAGCATATACCCCGATAGCGACTCGATAGATATTTACTATCACTTTGCCTTTTCCTGTAATTTAAGGGGGGAGAGGTGTTAACTAGCCTAGCTCATCTCAGGGGTGGTGGTCATTAGACCGTGGATGGGAGCCATGGATTCCGACACTACTTTCTTTTAACTGAAGGTAGATGGATATACATAACCAAATTTCTGTCTATCTAAAAAAAAAAATAAACGATTATAGAAATCCCATCTTATCGATTAGATTTTCTCTGCGCAATAGGTGAAGTCCCGTTTAATTTCAGATGAGTGCGCTCGCTACCCCACCCTAAATTCCTCCATACCGGTTGTTCAAGGTAGAGTATACATTTTATATTAATTATGAAATCTTTAGCGCTATAACTATGAATCTGATTAAAATAATATAAATCAAAGAATAAAAAAAAAAGAAAATATTCAACAGATATTCTTAATATTAAAACAATTTATTATAAAATAAGAAGGTTAGGATTTATTTAATTGACCGCCATTATTCATAACTCGTGCTTCATAGAATGTCAAGCATACACACACATACATACAGATTAAACATTTTATTCTTTGGATCTTTATAGGTAAAGCAACATATTATTAATGTTCTTTTATTAAATTGTTTCCCTGGACTTTGTAGTTTGAAAGTTTTATTGAAACATGTTTTAAATATAGAGAATTTAATTTATTTCAAAGTTCCAATGGATGACGCAATCCGTATAAGACTCGGATTGTGTTTTAATAACGAATCGATAAGCAAATAATATAGTTCACGTTACCTTAACATTCCCGGGAATTTAGGCATTTCAAAGATGTATGTCTGACGATGTCAATGGCTTTAAAACTGGACGATCTCATAGTTAGTTTCCCCGTAGCTATCATTATTCCTTGCCGTCGATGACTGGAATTCGGCGTTCTTTAACTATCCTTTTTGCAGCACATTCGGGATCATAGGGCAGGCCTTCATCGCCTGTCAAGTGAAAGGTTTTTACCCCACTCGATGCATGATATGTTTCTCTATTATATCCTCATTCTCTGCCCCGTGGAAGAAGAAAAATATCCCCTCTTTATTCTCCTTTATATCTCCTCTCTTCTTGTCCTTTCCACGTCCCTTTCTGTGATTCCATCCCTCGAAATTCTCCGGTTGCGTCACCCAACCGGACTATGACTACATCATCGCGGTCGCCATTGTACTAAAACTTGCGTTTGTATTTTAGAAAGATCTCATTTTGCTTTAACTGGCCATCTACTTGAAATATATCAATCATGCACATATATATACTCGCATGCCACAAACACTCCAATAAAGCATGAGTTTTACGAAGTTTTTCCCCACTTTTAAAATTAAACAAATAACAACTAGCTACAAATAAATATACGAATAACATACTGTTAATATTGAATTATTCCCACCACCATTTAATATTAGTATTTACAATTATTAATAACTTTATTAGTTGATAGTGTTAGTAATATCTATATCCATTTATCTTGTAACTTTTGGCGGACCATTGGCTCTCCTCAGTCCGCACCTTGTTACTTATAATATATATATATATTATTTATATATATATATATATATATATATATATATATATATAATGTAAATAACATAATTATTGGGTCAAACTGTGTGTTATTTTTTTTTACTTCACAACATTTTGATGGCATCCACCATTGTCAAAGTAAAATTAACCTAGAGTGATCAGACATCCTGATTTTTGGGGATTTGTCCTTATTTTTGAGTAAATGTTCCAGTGGCCCTATAATGTCTTTTTGGGACAATTGTATGTCTTGATTTTCAAATGCTCATTTGTCTTATATATTAATTCATTGCAAAAATAATAGTTTCTTACCTTTCTCTGTCCATTTCAGTCTCAACAGTAACATTATAAAAACATTAGACAAATTCCAATACCAAAACAAAGATCCCTATTACATTTACAAGGACAGGTTATACATCTAGACATGCTCTCATGTCCTACCTCACCTTGGAGCATGCACAGTTGGATTTTTGTAGGCTAAAATTTGAACTGTGCTTGTACCTGTTTTGATTGACAGTGTAGTTTTACTAGATCTTTGTTGATATTAATTTTCTATAGTGATAAAATTAATAGGAATATTAATAAACCTAAACAATAGACAAAATGCCAAAGAGGAAGTGTACTTACAACAATGAATATACATCGGAATGGAGTTTCATAAAAAATAAAAAAAAAGGATGCAATATCATAAAAATAATTGGTCATTTTGTCCTGATTTTTGATCAAATCAGTCTCGTCAACCTAAGTTAACTTTGACAATGGTGGATGCAATTTCATTGGAACATTGGGAAGTAAGCAAAAATAACACATGGTTTGACTCAAAAACTATGTTATTTACATGATATAACTGTGAAAACATTAAATATAATACATATGTATATGAAAGCTAGAATGTATTTAAAATAAAAAATAAAAACAAAATCCAGATTATTATTGTTATTGTTAAAAAAAATTTATTTAATATTATCCTGGTCAGATTTGTATGTTCATCTAACAAGCCCTAGAATCTGAGCAAAAGTACCTCAAATCCAATCATGCTTCAGATACATATGTCTGGAGCACTCATGAACCCTGCCCTGTTTTCCCATCTTCCAGACCTATCAACTTATGAGCAACATTTCTGATGATACCCAATTCAATGGAGAAGCAGGAAGACTAATTGAATGCTGGCACCATGGCAAAAACATTTTATACAATCATGCTTACATTACCTATAGATATCCCTAAGACCTACTCTATCATGCAGTATGTATATAATTGCAAGATCTTACAAACTAGCAATATATGTTTTATAAATTAAATAAAAGAAAATCTATGAATCAATTATTAGAATAATCACATCAATAAAAGGCAATTATTTGAAACAGTTGACCGAATTCAAAATATAGTTTAATAACAAGAATCATACAATAATTGCACTTCGTATTCACATATTGGTCTAATACATGTTGTTGTGAGCCACATGTTTCACTCTATTTTATTTGGGAAGATCATTAATTTACACTTAGGCATGAGTATGTATATACATACATTTTCAAATACATTATTTTGGTGTGGTTAATTTGTATGTCAATAACAATGTATCTATAAGTAAGGTAGACAATATTACTAATGCCATCATAGATAGATACAGACAACATTGACAATATTGTTCACATTGTTATATAAAGGTGCACGCTAGGTAGACAATACTATTAGCACTGTTATATAAAGATACACATAGGTAGATTATAGTATTAGTGCTGTTATATACAGGTACACATAACATTGGATGACAAGCCACTTGATTGTCTTAAACATCAAGGACATTCTATTTTGTGAATTATTGAGTGAGTTTTATTTTAGTTTCATTACATTTTTTGAGAATCACATAATTCACAATTTTTTTAATATATAAAATAAATAATGACATATGTGGGAAGCATTTACTATAAATATAGGTATTACAGTCAAATATTAACCTTTCATGCTAATTGTGCATATGTTTTGCGAGTGTTAATAATAAATGAATACTTTCTCACCAATACAAGATATAGTATTTATGCAGGAATAAAAGAAATCCTCTTATTTCTACAACTCAAACACTTATATATGAGCAAATATGAAGTACTGGCAAAGAAAGAATGACAACATATATAGTAATTTAAAGTGTCTGTTCCATTGTCATGATTTTTTTGCCAGTACTTCAGATTTGCTCATATTTAAGTGTTTGAGATGTAGGAATAAGAAGATTCCTTTTATTCCTGCATAAATACTATATCTTGTATTGGTGAGAAAGTATTCATTTATTATTAACACTCACAAAGCATATGCACAATTAGTGTGAGAGGCTGATATTTGACTGTAATACAATTGTTTACATATGCTATATAAAATAAATTCTTATTTATATAAATATAGGTAGAATAGGTTTGACGAGCGACACCGAAACAAATCAATTAAAAAGAGAGAATAGGTTCAGTGATGATCATAACATTATGTCTTATAGATATTCATAGGTTTGATACTTAAATAAAAAAATGACAATAACAGTACCAACATAATACCAATCCATGATTTTTTTATCTGATGAAAGACTTTATTATTTTAGAAGAATGCTATAGTAACCATAAACCGATTTTGTTTCCATGTCTGTAGTATAATTGGCTTATTTGAAGAAGAATCTTGATGGAGATGCTATGGGCCAGCTGTCCCAGGATCATCACATACAGAGCTACCATAACAAGGCAAATAATTCCAGAGTCAGCTTGCACCCTTGTTCTTGGAACTTGATCTGAAGGGGGTGGATGGGCTCAGACTTCTGAGACACCCACATGTTAAAGCAAGATTTTTTTTAAAATATGGATGATAAAGCCTATGCTGACAATGCTTATACTAATAGTAATTAATGACATTAATAGAATTATAACTTATAATATCATAAAAGTATCATGTGTAATGGTATGACCTATTTACTGAATGGTGATGAAAGTTTTAACTTAAATAATCTAAAGTCTAAATTAGGTTAGCCAAGACCCCTTTTTATATTACTTAATGCATATAACTCCCACACATGTTGAATAAAGCTATAATACTATGATCAGATGTGTGCTTTAACAGATTTAGAATAACCTTATATCTTATATACAATCAATGAACAGTGGTCATTGAAATCAAACAAAGATAATAAATTTAATATAAATAACTAATAAATCTCCATTTTAGAATTTTAAATAGTGTTAATAATTTAATGATAACAGTCATGTAAAATACATTTATATGTGTTTATATGAAAGAGTGGATTTCTTCTCACCCTATCATTAATATATAATGAGAACATATTTTCAAAATCTCTAACCTGGCAAGTGTCTGTGATTAAAATATCATTAAATCTTTCATTGAAAAAAAATTTTTTTTAACTGAACAGTTTTTTTAATGGCCAAGTAAATTAAAGTTTTACAACTTTTGATTAGTCAATTAACAAAATCAGCAATAAAAATATATTTATATTTTAATATTATATTCATTTTAGTTTCATTTGTAAAAAGTATATTAATAATTTGTCAGATTATGAAAATGAATGCAAGTTTTTTCAAAAATAAATTTCTATTTATAATTATAAAAATATTTGATAGTGGAAGACTAAAAAGAAAGTTCATAAAAAATTAGAAAGTGCTGTGGATGTCATTGATTTCTTTTTTAATTTATGTTAGTGTAAAAATAAAGAATTTTTTATTAAAATCTTACTATTTTTTTAAATAATTATATTTTCAGCATATTTTATCAAAATACATTATAATATGTAAATAAATGCCATAAAAATACTCTAAAACATTTATTTTTGCTTGAAAATCAAATAAAGAGCTTGGGGCGATGCAAATTGCTGACATGTGTCAAAATTGTTCTTAGCACTGGTTTCTTTTTCAATTTACATTTGTGTAAAAGTATACAATTTTTTACTAAAATCTTACTATTTTCTAAAATAATTATATTTTCAGCATATTTTATGAAAATAACTTATATATGTATAAAAAATAATAATAAAAATACTCTAAAACATACATTTTCATTTTGAAAATCAAAACAAAGAAGTTGGAGCAGTGAAAATTATTGACAGGTGCTCTTCTGTTAGTTGAAATGTAAACCAACCAATCAGCATCTAGGAAATCTTACCTTCTCCCATTGTTCTAGCTTCTTACATCAATATTGATTTTTTACTAAAGAAGGCAGCATCTTATGATACTTTTTAAGCTTTAAAATAAGCATAAAAACTGATGGTTTTCAAGTGACTTGAAGCCATGTATGTCGATCCACAGTTGTTTCTCAGAAAAGGTTCATTGATTAGTGGTTCTCTTTAATAATGGGTAGCTGAACTAAAATAAAAAAACTCACAAGGTTCGGGTATTATTGGCATACTAACTGTTAATTTGAGATAATACAAAAAATATACATATAATATTAAATAATAAATTAATTACCACACCAAAGTAGAAAAATCAGCTTAAACTATGAGACATAATATAGAAATTAGTTTATGAGCTTATAGAAAGTCAGAAATATAGTTAAACAAATTAATATAACATTATGATAGGTTCTAAATAACGGCGTAAGCCCAAGTTTTAAATTAAATTACATATTATAAATAGTTAACAGATATACATTTACAAGAAGTTTTTAAATTAAGAGAAAACCACTATAAAGTTGTTGATGGTGGCATTGCACTATTAACTTCCACTCTTGCTGAGTTCCCTATTGCTTGACAGGTCCACTCCAATGTGGCTCATCTTGGGCCTAACTGTATTTTACTTTCTTCTTTGCAGGTCAGTTAGCATTGTTCCAATATTCATTCCTTAAGCATGTATAATAGTTCATAGGTGTATAAGCATAGGGTGGCATCCTTGCAGGAGTTCATTCTGGAACAACTGGGAAAGGTGTATTTTTTCCCTCTACTCAGCAAACATTTTATTGAAAATTTAACTGGAATAAGATTAGTTAAGCAACTCAATCAAAAATATAATGCTGAATTCTTATGTTTTAAATTAAAACTTCTAGCAATGTTTTAGGAATGCTTTTAACCACTATAACCTAAGGCACTATAAAGTACAGCCACTATAATATGGTTACAAACAGAATACATGATTTTGTTTTTTATTAGTAAGAAGAATACAATAAGGTTGATAAATTCTCCATCGATTGTTTTAAAATTTATTTCCAGCTTTTACAAATAGATTCAAAATGGATAAAATTTCCATTAACAGTTTATACATTGTTTTTACATAATTTTTAGCTTTCTCAATACAACTAATGGATTTTTATATTAAATTCTTTTAAAATCATTCGAGAATATTCGAACAGATTGCATCATCTCTTTACCACCATAACAAAATATATACATTAACATACAGAAAAAAATGATTAATATTATAATAAAGATTAATGAATAAAAATAAATAAATGTTATTTTGAACAATATTTACACTCACCTAATATATATATATATCCCGCACATACACGACTTTTAAAATATCCACCGTATTTTACAATTGTTGTCTTTATTAACTGGGCTTTTTATTTGCTTTTTTCTATTTTTCAATGATTCTATATGAGAAAATAATAAGCAAAAATTTCTTTTGGGGGTGATATGGGTGCAGGTATCTGCACAGAAGATAAGGTTTGAACCTTGACTGGTGCTGAGATATTGCATGGGACCATGGAGCTTAATCTGGCTTTCAGATTGACCACTTCAACATATAGTTAATAAAGAATGGTAATTCATATTGATTATGAATAAATAACCTGGTCAATATATGATGTGTGTGCATATTATAATAAATAAATAATTATATAAAAATATGCACATCAGTATTAAAATATTTTATAAAATTAATATGTTATTTGGTATGTAGAATAAATTAAAAAATATGTTTAATGTTTTAGATTATTAAAAATTTATTATTACAATTTACGAAGATATTTTTCTTTGTATTATCTTTATTTATGTAAATTATTTAATTTATAAGCAAGCTAGGTATAAGTCAGGATAATTAATAAAAATTTATTGAAACTATTACCTGTGCTGAAAAAGTGCAATTTTGGATTTTTTAAAAAAGGAATATTTTGAACTAAATAACAGGTATTTTTAAATATCATTTTTTAAAAACTAAACTGTAATAACAATCATACATTTTATGGGATCAAAAATCAAAAACATAGGTTGTTAAAATTACTAAGTTAGAGAAAGAGGGATCTTCTCATTTTCTATAACATTTTCCAGAAGATTGGATGAAGTAATTAATATGAAATAATTGAATTATGCAATACAAATTTCTACCTTCAAAATTAATGGACATATTATAATTTGGAATACTTTTGATCAACAAGGAAGCAAAAGAATAAAAAACATTGTTCAAAAACAAAATTGGATATTGAAAGTTAATGTTTACTAACAATAACCACGTTATTATTATATTAGCTTTGATGAATTACTGTCGGCCCTGACAAATACATGAGAAGAATTAGTAATTCTTATTCAATATCATACTATCCAGGTAAATAAAAAATTGGTAATATTTATTTTTATTTAATATAAAAATAATTTCCCCAGATGTTCTTTGTAAAGTTATATTAATAATGGTTAGTATGCTTATGCGAATTCATTATAAAGGAAATTGTTTTAGTTACTTCTTTTACATAAAAAATATATAGAAATAATTAAATAATAAATATGATTAAATATATTAACCACGGCTATACTTTAAAGATATATAACATAAAGGAAAGCAAAAATATATATATGTATTTTTAATTTTTATCATACGGGGAATAATAAATATGATTATAGACATAAACTTTTGCTATGCTTTAAAGATGTATAACTTGAAGGAAAGCAGAAATATGTATATATTAAATCTTTATTATATATGGAGAGTTAAATATTGTTAACTCTTAACCCTACCGAATTTTCGCTATTTTTCTGACAGTTTTCTCAATTTTAAAATTTTATTTTAAATTAAAAAAGATCAAAACTTAACAAATAAACAATCATACAAACAAACTGATTTTACTTCAGTAAAATCATTTAAAAATCAAAACTTTTGAAAATAAAAATTAAATTTTGTTACAAAAACTGGCCAAATGTTCAAGTTTGTTATCCTCATGCTTTCCTTGCCAGTACTTCAGATTTGCTCATATATAAGCATTTGAGTCATAGGAATAAGTGGATTCATTTTATTCCTGCATAAATACTATATCTTGTATTGGAGAGAAAGTATTCATTTATTATTATTAACACTCACAAAAGCATATGCACAATTAGCTTGAAATGCTGATATTTGAATGTAATACAATTGTAAACATACGCTATATAAAATAAAATAAATGCTTATTTACAAATGATTAAGTTTCAGTTAGAGTGACATTTAGTAAATTCTAGACAATTTCACCGACGTCATTCATTCATACATCATATATAGTAATTTAAAGTGAGTGCTCCATCCTCACGCTTTCCTTGCCAGTACTTCAGATTTGCTCATATATAAGCATTTGAGTCATAGGAATAAGTGGATTCATTTTATTCCTGCATAAATACTATATCTTGTATTGGAGAGAAAGTATTCATTTATTATTATTAACACTCGCAAAAGCGTATGCACAATTAGCTTGAAAGGCTGATATTTGAATGTAATATAATGATATACAGAAAAATTTCTTCAAAATAATGTGGCATTTTCTCATAATTGTTAATAAAAATTAAACAAAAAGATGAAAGTTACAATGTTTAGTTTTTCTGTTTTAAAATTTTTGATTTTTTTTCAATCTTTAAGTTTTTAGTTAAAGCTACTTCATAGCGATATTGGTGATGAAATTCAATGTGATTTAATTTTTTTTTTGGCATTGCAGCATTCTATATTGCTGATATATATATATATATATATATATATATATATATTGTAACTGTAAATCTTGAAGTCCAGCTAATGGCCATCGAAGGCCATTGCCCTCTCATCAACCTATCGTGTATGAACACGTTGCGGCACTAAAAATTGTAACCACAAATTATGTGGTCCCAATTACGTAATATAAGTGCACTAGGAATTGTAACTTTGATCACTGATCAATTCCTGCTGTACATTGTCAGCTATTAAGAGCTGTATCCAAAAGCATATCATGCTATCTATTTTATGCACCAAAGACCACAACTACAGACCAAACTAATGATCTAACATAAACTTTTTACAATTTAATTTAATCGCAGCCAGGGTATACCGCGAAGACCTATCATAGTATTATTACAAAACACATTAAACAAATCATAAGTGCAATGTTATTATTTTCAAACCCTAATTTGAGATTTTTATTGTATGAGACCCGATGGCCGACCATGTACAAGATGGCGTAATTTGTGGAACTACATAAGATTATGAAATTTTAAACCATCTATATGATTTTTAATACGAATGCTAGTCCAGGTAAAGCTTTGCAATAAATAAATATAAATACTTGGGTTCTTTTTTTTTTATAGTTTACTATATTATTGAGACTCTTATTATACTGACAAATGACAATTTAAAAACGTTAAGTAAATATATTTAATCATGTCATTATTTGGTAAATCTGTTTACAAGTTTAATAATTCATTTATAATTTTATACTAGAATCAACTACGCAAAGCCACAATGATGGAAAAGGTAAATGGGATTTTATTGTACCCCACCAATCATAAACTACCAAAGACGAAAAGCATCTTAATGTTTTTTCAAAAAATATTAATAAACTCTTATATCACGTAGACAATAATATGTACTTCAATGTATGCTCTTCAATGTATGCTCTATCCAAAGTTTATGATTTCTGATGTTATGAATGACACATAGCAACGGCACAGTAAGTTTAATTATAAATCAACGTTTATTTACAAATTTATGAACAATAAGTGATTAATTTCAATATTCTAAATAAAACATAAATAAACAAATAAAATAAATAAATGATAATTCCATTGACTTTCTTCAATAACATCTCATAGGTACAGTTTTAAAATCTAATCATACCTTATTTCAATCTAATATAATGAATATTGATGAGATTATACGAAATTCAGCATCAAACTCATGAAATATTTAACGTCATTTCCAGATTCAATAAATCCCTACCGTAAACTTATAATCATATAATAAATAATATGATGTCTGTATGATTTAGCTATAATGTAATCATTAATTAAAGTGACAATTTAAACTTACGTTCCGGTAAATAATAATCAACCAACAGTTAATTATTATGAAGTACTTGAATAGAATGTCCTGCTACCATTTAATAATCTAACCGATAAATTATGCTTACAAATGAAGAAGATGATTTAGCAGATTAACTAAAATACTTTGCCCAACTTATATCTGTGAAGCAAAACATATTCCTGTGGATGCATTCATCTACACGTAGGAATTAAATAATACTAAACGTTTTGTGTATTTAAACACCATCATAAAGTAATACGTATAATCACACAATTCCGCGGATTAACCACCGGCGCAGGAATGTGTAAAATACAAAAATGGCAATTAAAATAATCTGCGGATTAACCACCAGCACAGATTAAAGCCTTTTAACATTCTAAAACAACATTCTTATTTACTTCACATTAAAGTGCAAAATCATCCTCCTCAGTTGTTCTGACTATTCAGAATACACTAACACTTTAGCAAATGTGGGTTCTTGCTTAATAAAATGTTACACTAATCAGGACAACTAACGTACTACTTATCTTGCTTAAAATAAACATGTGTAATATAATATAAATAATATTGGCATAGGAATATAAATCTGGAAAGACTCACAAAATATCTCATAAAGATTGATATATTTCATGAATTCATTAAGTACTTTTAAGCTTTTCCGCAAGCGCTATTCTCTTGAATAAATATTTTATTCAACCCTTATTAATTTAAATCTAACAAAATATAACTTATGAACTTCATATGCGAGTTCATATAACGATAAAATTAAATTAATGTATTATTTATTAAATATATAAAATTTAACGGTGTGTGTGTGATAAAACTAAATGTAAAGCATTTTATAGTTCAATACATGAATTTTAGCAGATGTGTGTATCACAAATTGGATTGTATAGCATTTTATAACTCCTAATGTGATCCGTGGAATCCATGTACGATGTGTAGAATAATAAGTATACGAGGTAATAGCTATAACTGTAGTTAAATTCCATACATGCAATTCTATCCATTTGATTAGTTATTAAAAGCAATGTTAGATCAACGATTTTGCGTGGCTCCCCAAACATGAAACAATTTTAAAACATGATACGCAGAATTTAAATGAAAATGTTTTTCATAAAGTTATTAATCTCTACATTTCTCTATCAAAAGTGTTCCAAGTTTATCACATTCATGCAAGTATTTATTTATCCACGCGTTAATCCAGGAATACTAATTACAGCAATTAATTTATTCACTTCAAACCGACGATACAATTATAAAGTAGCTTTGATTAATTATTTGAAGAATGTTTATTATCCAAATGTTAAACAAATTAACTAGCAAATATTACTGGCATTGTAAAGTTAAATATCAATCAATATTATATTTTATCAGAATTAAAAAACGGAAATATTAAAATATTTTGATAACTTTAACGCTTTACTTTAACTTAAAATTCTTCTTTAAAAAAAAACAAATTCTCATATTCATAAAACTTCTGTAATTAAAATACTTATTTAATTTTTCCAAATTGTAGAATAATAAATATTTCAAAACATACCAAAATCTTGTATTTAATTCTTTCAAACTTAAACTGGGAAGCTCCGACATTTTAAAAATGTAATATTGGAAATTATTACCGGTGATTCGATCCACTTGGCCAGCCGACTTGAACAGACTTTTAAATTTAGCAATTCATCTTATAATTGATTCCCACTATGTTATATTTACGTTTATAGCAAGTTTTGTGATAATCCGTTTACTTATAAACTATTTTAAAATAAGCTTATCAAATTTACACCATTTGCCTTTACCATTTTCTTTTCTTTCTCCCTCCAAAAGCAAACTAACAGACGATGTTCCTTTAAATTCGCGCTCTTTTTTTTTTTACATTGAGACGCATACGTAATTACTGTATTTATTTTTAATAATTTATTTTAATTGAACAAATGGTTTTTTTTGTTAATTCAATAGAAATAATAATTTAAGATCATTTTAAATAAATAAAAATAATATTTTTATTTTTAATAATATTTTACCAAATTTTAATGTGTTGTAAAAATTTAAAAAAAGTTAAACGTTTTGATATAAGTTAGTATATGGGAAGAAGCAAAGTTAAATTTATTAAAATAATATAAGAAAGTAATCTGTTCAAAGTGCAGCTCAAGCCAATCAAATCACCAAAAGAAGAAAGAGAAATTTTTATACTAGTTACATCAATTAATATATTTTATACTAAAATATATGGTTACTATATATATATATATATTGGGTTAAATATTTCTGAATTAAAGATAGGAATTATATTTTTTTTATTTTTAGGTTTTAGATGTCAGTAATTATCAGCAAAAAAATAAAGCCTTATAATTCAAAGATCCTATTGTAGAACTCAAATTTCACAAAAAGGCAGCCATTGTTTTTATTTGATTCATTAAGCAAAAATTATTTCAAGAAGCATTTTTTGTTTCAAATTTAGTTTTGATTTGTTGAAAAAAATGTTTATATTTAATAAATATAAAATATATTTATTTTTATAATTACATGATGTTTTAGAACCATGTAATTTTATATTGCATTAAAGAATAAAAAAGTTATATTATTTTAGCTAAGGAAAAGATAAGATTTTCTCATTATTTTCTTAAATAAAATTATACATTTTACTATTTTTTGTATTTTTGTTATGTTTAAAGTTAACTTTAATAATATTTTTGTTAAAAAATAATTTCATTTTGATAAAAATTATATTCAAGCCAAAGACTATAATTTATAGGGAATGTTAACCAAAATAAGCCTCAATTTGTTCATGTTGTTCTGATTAAGAAAGGGTTAATCAACCATGTCTAATTTAAATATTTGTGACAATATATATCTAATAATAGAGTTTGATTTTGTATTTCCAAAATAAGTTGAAAAAACTTGTTTGAGTTAAAATCTATGTCATGTTTTGCTTGTTTTTTATTGACTTAATATGGTACCCAGACTTTTTGGGGGGAGGGGAGTATTAATCAACTGTTAGGTTATAATTAAAATTAATAGAATGCTAACTTAATGAATAATAAATTTATTTTAGCACTCTTTATTATAAATCCAAATTTTGTTATTATTACTACTAAAATAAATAAACTGGTCTTCAATATTTCATTTGTTTTAACTGCAAAACAATTTCATTAATTATGATAAGATCTAAACATTATTTATAATGGCAGAATAATAACTAGTATTCAGCATATAAATAGTTTAGTATTATATACTTAAAAGTCTGAAAATGTTAATATATGATAGCACTTTTTATGTACTGTTTAAACTGATTGTGTAATATTAAGCACATATTATGAGAAACAGAGATAATAGTATTCCTCTTTCAGTTCTCCCATGAACTGAAACAATTATTTTGTAATTCAGCTATAAATAATTTCTCTTTTTTATGAAGTATTATCATATATATAATATTTATAATAATTATTTCATATAATATATAACTGTTAATGAAAACATCCATGAAAAAGGTAGTTTTTTTAAATAGCATGCTT
The DNA here is from genome assembly GCA_028023455.1 of Epiperipatus broadwayi. Taxonomy (NCBI): domain Eukaryota; kingdom Metazoa; phylum Onychophora; class Udeonychophora; order Euonychophora; family Peripatidae; genus Epiperipatus; species Epiperipatus broadwayi. The sequence continues at coordinate 586,833 of JAQFVV010012774.1, read as the reverse complement.
TCATATTTATTATAAGCAGTGAATATAATATACATGTTATATTGAAAGCAGGATATTTAAAAAAAATACATTTTCTCTGGATATTTCCATTAACAGTTATATATTATATGAAATAATTATTATAAATATTGTATATATGATATTAGCAATGCATTATCAATAAAGATAATATATAGTAAGCATATTTTTAATAATATCTAGTGCCAATTTAAACTTTATTATTGCAAATCACTCCCAAAGAGAAAATAAACTGATTGATTTCTGATATCACATATGTTTCAAATACAACATATTAACATTTTAAAAATATATAGCATATGTTATTTATATGTAAATTTTCTGCCATTATTTTGATATAGTAAAGAGGTATTAGACCTTTAGAATCTTAACCCTTCCATATTGCAGCCTAGACTCAAACATTTCAGCATTTTCTGTTGTTTTTTTTTATCTAACACATCAATATAAATATATGATTAAATGATTATTACTTATCAGAAAATACTAAATCTGACTTCATTTGATAGATATTTTTGTATACTACTGAAATAAATTTTAAATGTTCACATTCTGTTTCTATAAATATTTAAAAGAATGAGATCACAATCAAAACAAAAAGATTACACATCATCATTTCTGAAAGATTATTTTTGGATTACAAAATCAACAAAATCTTCCTTACTTCTGATTATTTTTAAAAATGTGAATGAATATTTATTTATTTGTCTCATATCTAACAAATTATGCTTTAAAAGTTTAAAATTTTTGAATATTTATTGCAAAATTATGATGTTTTCATACTCATAAGTATAAAAAGATTGCTTACATGTAAGCTAAACTTCTAAATAGCTTAAGGCCATATTTACATTAGCTGCTAATATAACATTATATTTTTGAAAATAAAGTATTTCCATTCAAAACAAGTTGTTAATTTATATTTCTTGATATTTAATCAATATAATGTGAATTATTGTAAAAAAAAAAAAATCTAAAACCATATTAAATTCACAAGTAAACATATTTTTTGGTCATTGGGTCTGTTTTCATTAAACAATGTATTAATACAGTGAATGTTCCTGCCATCTATTGTACTTTTTTGAATGAAATTTTTATATAATAAAATATACAGAAAAATATGCATTTTAACATGTAATACTTGCGGTAAAATTCACCAGGGTGCGAATTGGCCAAAAGACATAAAATTGCAGACTAAAATTATGAATGGTTAATAAGATTAAGTTATAACTTAAACATATGTAGTATTAGAGATAAATATGCTTGCTTTGAATTAGACAGTGGTAGACTCTATTCAACTAAAATCAAATACAAAATAAAGAAAATTAATATCTAAAAAATAAAACAAATTTTGTATGCTTGAGGTCATAAATTTCTAAATGATACCAATACGTTTTCATAATAAATCAGTTAGTAAGAAATGGTAGCTCTTATTGAAGTAATGAAATCTGGAATAGCAATTTAAATACCATGTGAGATATTAAGGTTTATACTATGTATTAATTAGAGTTTATTGAACTCTACATATATATCCTTTTATATTTTGAATACCACTTAAAACTAGTATTCTCCGTTTATTGAGTAAATAATATTCAGGACTGATAATTCAATGTAATATCAACAATAATTTATTTACAATAAATAATGATAGATAAGTACCAGATCAATGGTATAATAGAGAAAGGATGTTCCAAAACAAAATAACTGTATTAGTGTTTGGACCTATGATGATGTTAGGATAACAGACTTATCTTCCATAACCGAAAGAAAATATTTATATCCATAATGTAAAGTTCATTAGAGAAATCTAAAATAATAAGAACTCTCTAACTTATTATGACGTATTATTATAATACAAGAAAATCTAAATAAGTTATCTGTATAATGTCTAACTGATAGTTATTTATAGTTTGGAATAATTATTATTTTCCACTAATTGTCTTTATGTTTTTTTATTAATCTCAAGAAATACCTCGTAAATATTAAACAACTTTTTAAATAAATATTATAGGACTCCTAGCATTTAGGTACTTTCAGTTGGTAAGATTATTCGATAACTATAATCTAATTATATTTTAATTTTCACAATCCAAGAGAATTATCTAATATCCATAAAACAATAACAATCTGAATATATTAGAAGAAATTTATTTCCATTAGAATATAATGCAATTTTATATCCAGAATATTTGGCAATAGTAATCCATCCAGATCATTAGCACAGTAGATATTGGATACAGTTATATTTTAATTTTCAAGAAATCCATTCAGTCTTGCTATCTCAGGGAGTAACCATTATTCTTTCTGTTACAACATATTATGCTTTGACATAAGACTACGTATTCAAGCACAATATGGATTTACAATAGATTTGGTCAATATACATAAAACAGATAATCCAACAAATGGCATCGAAAGTGAATAAAATTAAGAGATTGACAATCCTTCATAAATAAACATTCTATCTTTATGTATTAACATTATTCCTTAGTTTCCTTAATATTGTTAATGATTTTATTTCTGAATTTTTCTATTATCTCAGGTACACACAGACACACGCACACACACACATATATATATATATATGTGTGTGTGCGCGCGCGCGCGTGTGTGTAATCAAAATTATCCCAAATCCAAAACTCACCAGACTAACCAAGAAAGTAAAATCTAAAACCTAACCAATGGTTTCACTGCTACAAAAAGAATTCTCAAGTGTACAGAACTACAAAGCAACAGCATATTTATATTAAACACTACCCACAATTCCATTTAATTCCCATCCTCCATTAATATTAAAAGAACTTTTACATAAGTTAATTGCTTCAGAATCATAAATTTTAATAATAAAGATTCTTTAATTCTTCTTTTTATTTCATTTCTCTCAAAACAGACAACCTTAGCTTCCTCAAAATTAACAGTGTGGCATGCATCTTTTCCATGGACATACAAAGCAGAACTAAGATATTTATTTCTAACCCTACTTTTATGTGCCTTTATTCTTTCATTTAATCTCAAACTACTCTGACCTATATAAATCTTTTTACAAAAACAAGGGATAATATATACATACCAGGAATAGTCTTCCAATCAAAAATTTCCTTTGTAAAAAAAGGAATAAATATAATAGACTTCAAATGAAAACCTGCACAATCTTCATACTTGGAAATATTTTGTGTATCCAATCAAAGGTAACCTAAAGTGAGTTTAATTTTAAGCCTACTTAAAGTTTTAAGGAATAAAGAGAAATGTATGCTCCATCTTAATTAATTAAAGGCTTAAAGAGGAGACAAATGATTATATAGTGGTGAAAGAAGAAAAATCACTAATAAAACATATATAGTTAAGATAATGCCAAAATTTTAAATATATAATCTAAGCACAGGATTTAAAGTCACTTATATCACATATGTGTAAATGTTTCTAAGATATAAGGAAAATAAATTTAATAAAATCATTTTATAAATATTCCATTGAATTTACAAAGGGAGTCTTTTGTAGCAATGAAACCATTGGTTGAGTTTTAGATTTTATTTTATTTGACATCATAAAAATGAAAAATAGGATAATAAACCTGAATAAATGTTATAAAAGGTACGACTATTCCAAGAAGAATGGATGTACAATTTTGTATTTATTAAAAAATTTTGATGGAATGCCAACTTGTTTAATTTGCCATGACAAACTCTCAAATAATAATAAAAAATGCATTTTAGAGCACACTTTCTCACAAAACATAAGAAGTTTTTCCAAGATTATCCAACAGGAGATAAACGAAAAAAATAAGCATGCATGAGTTAAGTAAAAGAAATCAACAATCAACATCTCTTCATAATATTATGAAGAGAAAAAGGCCATTCACAGATGAACATATGAAGGAATGCTTTATAAAAATGTCCCGAAAACTTTTTAACAATTTTAAAAAGAAAAAAGACATTATTAAAAAAAATTTAAGAGTTCCCCTTTTCGCTAAAATGGTCAGAGACAGATTATTATAAAATGGCAAAAGTTATAACTGAACAACAAAATAATATAAAAATATCATTAGTTATTTCTATCGCTTTGGATGAATTCACTGAATTAAGTGATACAAAGCAAATAAATCTTTTGCAAAATACATTACATCAGAAGTGCCTTGAGTAGGATTGTTAGCTCTATTTCCACTTGAAGGGAAAACCGTTAGCTGTTGTTCAGTGTTTGCAAAATAAATGCATCGATTTCAGTAAGTTAATTTTAATTAGTACAGATGGGATAGCCAATATGACTGGCAATTACGGGTTTTATTAGTTGTAGTAAACAATATGTTGAGCATGATTTATTAATGTTGAGCATGATTTATTAATGTTTCATTATATAATTCATCAGGAACCTTTGTGTGTGCAACGTTTACAGGAGATGAATGTGATAATAAAAATTGTAAATTTTATTGTGCAAACGTTTCTGGAGGGGATGAATTTGTTAAAAAAAATTGTAAATTTTATTGTATTAAAATCACTAAATTACCTACAATTCCGAGAATTTTTATAGGAAGTAGAGATCCAGTAATTGCATAATAAAGTGCAATGGCTTTCCAAGGGAGATGTTTTAAAATGATTTGCAATCTGTTTAAGTAAAATTTAAATTTTTATACATGAGAAAAACAATAATTATGCCAAATTATATGACCGTCAATGGTTGCAAAAATTTTAATTTATGGTAAAAATGACATAACATTTCAATTAGTTAAATGTTAGATTACTGGTAAAGAATAACTGTTGGAAGAAGTATTGAGTTTCGAGAGGAAATTAATTTTGTTCACAGATTATTTGAATAAAAAATCATTAACACTTTTTACTCATTTGAAATATCAACAAAATAATAATAACAATGACTGAATATTTTGCAAAATGTTTGAAAAATATTCGAAATTCATTTGCTGCTCATTTTCATGATTTCAGAAAATGCAGAACCACTTTATTATTTTTAATTGATTCAATTAATATTGGTTTTCACGATCTAAAATTTACAAATTTTCCTGCAATCAACCTTGCCGAATTTGAGTTACAAATAATAATAGATCTCAAATCAAAAGAAATGTGGGCTCACAATTCAGAAAACTTGCCAGCAATTTAGAAAACTATGAGACACAAAAAGAGAAAATAATTTCTCAACATAAATGGTCTGAATTAAGTTTATTAAATACAGTTAAAAAACTTATATTTGATGCTTGGAATTCTGTTCCAGAATCATTTCATCATGTAAAACTATATGCCTTTGTAATTTTAATTATTTTTGGTTTAACTTACTGTTGTGCACAATCATTCTCCAATTGTTACATTTTCATTTACCATTGTCAAAACCCCTCCACTCACAACTTTTTTTTCTTCGTGTGTCATAGCATCGGCAGGGAAGCGAACCCGCTAACCTGGACAACTGCTTGTAAGGCGCTGTGCTGACTACTCGACCACCAACGCTTGACGCTCACAACTTTGAGCCATCCATTTCAGATAAATACAATAATGATTGTTACTAATCATTTTTGAAACTAAAGATTATCTCTAGCACAGATATAAACTTTAAACCTCAGTTAAAGATTAATATATCTGATTTTTTTTTCTCAAATATGAATTTGACCAAATGTAAATTGAGAAGTTTATTAAATAACGAAAGTTTGGAATCATGCTTACGTTTAAAAGTTGCAAATTATTTATCAAATACTGATAATTTTTTATAAGAGATGCAACAACAGATATAGCATTAAGAACATAAGAAAATTTATTCATTTTGTTGTATTCTTGTTAGAATAAATGTTGAATAAAAGATATATTTTCCTGTAATTTAGCATTTAGTATTCTATAATTTTGTAAAATAATTATTGTTGATTATATAAAAATTATATTTATTATTTACTTGATTTTTCTCTTAATTAAGATTGCTGATCCCAATGTTAGGACAACACACTTATCTTTAATAATCAGGAGAAAATATTTATATCTACAATGTAACATTCATTAAAGGAATGTAAAATACTAAGAATTCTTTAACTTATTATGACTTATTACAATACAATAAAATCTAAATAAGTTATTTATATAATATCTAATTGATAGTTATTTATAATTTAGAATAATTATTATTTTCTGCTAATTGTATTTATGTTCATTTATTTATCTTAAGAAACACACTAAATATTAAACAACTTTTCAGATTAATATAATATTTTAACGCAGGATTTAGCTATTTTCAGTGGGTAAGATTATTCAATAACTATAATCTAGTTTTTTTTTTTTTTAAAAATTCACAATTAAATAGAATTATCTAATATTCATAAGTCAATAACGATCTGAAGGTATTAGAGTAAATTTATTCCTATTAGAGTATACTGCGATTTCATGTCCAGAATATTTGGCAATAGTAATTTATCTAGATCATTATTAAAGAATATTTATATTAGATATAACTGTCATAATATCTTTAAGGGAGTAACCGTTATTCTATCCGTTACGATAAGACTACACATGCAAGCACAATATAGAAATAGATAACTTTGGTCAATAGACATAAAGCAGATAATCCAACAGATGACATCGAAATATATTAACAAAAATGAATAAAATCAAGAGATTGATAATCCTTCATAAATAATCATTCTGTCTTTATGTATTAACATTATTCCTTAGTTTCCTTCATATTATTATTGATTTTATTTTTGAATACTTATATTATCCCAGGTACGCACATATATATATCTTATTTAAGATTAAAAGATAACATTTTAACATTTACGTTGAAAGAAAGAATAGATTTTCCTGAATGCGATGTTTATAATATTTCGATTAAAATTAAACCATTGATTTAGATTTTTTTTTTTTTTTGAAAAGTAGACATCAAATTTCTTTTAGCCAGGCATGTGATAATCTTTCTTTATATAGCTCTTCATAAAAGTTTGCATCATTATTTCCATAACGAACGCGATGTCTGTTATGACTTTTTAAAAATAAAAAATTCTTACGAAGAGCACAAAATATATCGTGTTCTTGTTTTTAAGACACGTGGTCTTCTTTTTCTTTATAAAATAATGAATGACGTGAATATCATTAGTATTGCTGTAATTTAATTCTCTCATGCTTGCCTTTTCAACTTCATCACATGATTACTAATATTAACAAATACGTTTCAAAATATCAATCATATGCATTCATATAAACATATTCATGCACACAAAATATAATTTATTTATTTATTAATATACTTATCAAAATACATGTATATGTGATTTTATCTCGGTAAATTATTCCTTTTAAAATTTAAATAGTTTTCACTTTTAAGATTGTTGATATTGCATGACTTTAAAGATTAAAGAAATATATCATAAATTATGGATATTCTCAAGTATTGATGGTAAATCTTTTAAATAAAATATATAGGACATAAACTCTAAATCTATTTACAGATAATGTATATGTATAATGAGATGAAGGAGACTTTCATCGGCGATCTCAATGGTAACAATCCCAATGTAAATAATTAGTTAACACTTAGTATATATATACATTTTATGGCTATATTTGGTTGAGAATTATCAGATAGCATAATATATATCACAGGAAGCTTTTATATAAGAAATTTTTTGTCATTATTTTGATATGGTTAACATGTATTTTGACTTCTGGCACCCTTGGTGAGACGAGATTGAACTTAAACAACATCAAAAAAAAGTTGTGTTAGGTAGCCTGTTATAGATAGTGAAGTTTAAATTGGTATTATAGAGTACTACAAAAATTCTTATTTGTTAAACTTATTTTTCAGTAAAATATATAATATCATATGTGTGTGTTTTATTTTTCATAGCTAAATGTATTTAATAAAAATCTTTTGTAAAATAATTTGTCCAATTATACATTTATATGTATATATAATATTTAAATATATGTATATTATCTGTACTAAACGTAATGTAAACTGAGCACCGATTATATATATGTGTGGGAGATGGTGATTTGGATCAACTGATGAGTGCTGGTTTACCACGAAACGTATATTGGAGATCATTTATCTTTTTCACATTTATGTCTTCATGTGTATTGGTTATATAAGATGGATTGGAAAGAATTGGGAGCTTAAAAGTCTTTGTTCAAGTCTATATATATATATATATATATATTGAAATAATAAATTTAGTGGTTTACAAACTATTACAAACAAGCCTTAAATCCGCAAAAGTACTTTCCGGTTAATTTCTTAAACCTGCCTCAACTGCCATTAAATTCAAAAACAAGAGCGAAAGCAAACATCATCAATTCAAATTCCACGAATCTCACATTTTAATGTTAGTAGCTTGTCAATTTATTAAATGCATTTTATTCCTGTTTATAAAAATTGCCTCTTTAAGTTTTCTTTTACTATGGTTTCTCTCTTCATGAAGAATTTTCACATTTTCAAAATCAAATTTAAATTTATATTTACATGTTTTTTATGATCAAAGAAAATTGAAGGAGATATTAAATCACCATTATTTTTACTTTTTACATGCTTAAATAACAATTCATGCTCCTTCAATCTCTTCTCAATGCTGCACCTAGATTCACCTATATATGATAGTATACAATCACAAAAAATTTGATATATGACATTACTTTTCTGCTTGATAGGTATGACATCCTTAGAATTATTGACTAGTTTATTAATATTGTTTGGAAAGTAGAATGAAACATTAAACACATTCTTATATATATCCTTAATAAATTTTACTTGTGGATTTGAAATAAATGGAATAGATATCAATTGTTTACTATTAATCTTCATTTTCTTTAAATCATTATAACTTTTTTTAAATGACATAAAGTATTGTTTATTTGTTCCATTTTATAACAAACATCAAGCAATTCTTTGGCAAATATTTCAATATTTTTCAGTTTATCACTTTGGTAACGACATAATTTTTCATTCCAAAACAAAAAAAGATCTAAAACTTGCCATCTTATGCATCATTGGTACTTTTGATTTACAATTTATATATCTTTTTTTTTGCAGTGGCTTAATTATTAATTTATAATTTAATATACTGTTATCTCTTGTAATAATTAAATCTAAATATTTAATATTTTTGTCCTGTTCCTTTTCAATAGTTCATTTCAAACCATTCAACATATTTAATTCCTCTACAAACAAATTTATACTATTAGTATTTCCATAAACAAAAACATCATCTACATATCTTTTATAAATTTTAATATCTCTAAAAGTACACATATTTAAAATACTACTCTCATATGTAAATAAAACAAAATTGCAAACTTGTGCAACTACAGGTAGACCCATAGGCCAACCTTTAGACATTTTATAATATTGACCTTCAAAAGATGCAACAATGTTATCATTAAAAAAATTTAAAGAATCAACAATAAACTTTATCACATATTTACAAATACTTTTACTTTTTAATGCATGTTCAATTATTTTTATGGAATTCATTCTATCAATAGATCCATACATTTCTGTAACATCCAATGAACCAATAACATCATTCTCATCAATCACCAAATCTTTAATACTATTAAGCCACTGCAAAAAAGAGGATATATAAATTGTAAATCAAAAGTACCAATGATGCATAAGATGGCAAGTTTTAGATCTTTTTTGTTTTGGAATGAAAAATTATGTCATTACCAAAGTGATAAACTGAAAAATATATTAAAATATTTCCCAAAGAATTGCTTGATATTGGTTATAAAATGGAACAAATAAACAATACTTTATGTCAATTTAAAAAAAGTTATAATTATTTAAAGAAAATGAAGATTAATAGTAAACAATGGATATCTATTCCATTTATTTCAAATCCACAAGTAAAAATTTTTAAGGATATATATAAAAATGTGTTTAATGTTTCATTCTACATTCCAAACAATATTAATAAATTAGTCAATAATTCTAAGGATGTCATACCTGTCAAGCAAAAAAGTAATGTCATATATCATTTTTTGTGACTGTATGCTATCATATATAGGTAAATCTAGGTGCAGCCTTGAGAAGAGATTGAAGGAGCATGAATTGTTATATAAGCGTGTAAAAAGTAAAAATAATGGTGATTTAATATCTCCTTCAATTTTCTTTGATCATGAAAAAACATGTAAATATAAATTTGATTTTGAAAATGTGAAAATTCTTCATGAAGAGAGAAACCATAGTAAAAGAAAAATTAAAGAGGCAATTTTTATAAACAGGAATAAAATGCATTTAATAAATTGACAAGCTGCTAACATTAAAATACAAAATTCATGGAATTTGAATTGATGACATTTGCTTCCACTTTTGTTTTTGAATTTAATGGAAGTTGATGCAGGTTTACGAAATTAACCAAAAGTACTTCTGCAGATTTAAGGATTGTTTGTAATAGTTTGTAAACTGTTAAATTTATTATTTCAATTATAATTACAATTTTGTTTTTAATTAATGAACATTTTATTTATTTTACACACACACACACACACACACATATATATATATATCATAACATGAGCTGAAATGTATATATAATATTTGAAATGCTCCATAGCTATGTTGTTTCAACAATAGTCCTATTATTTATTTAAAGAGGCAGTGTGGCTGAAACAATATAGCAATGTAGTGTTTCAAATATATATATATAAAAACATTACTTAAGAAGTCTGCTTGTAGCAATGAAACCTTAGGTTGTGTTTTAATATTATTTTTATGCTGGTCTGTTTTAATTTTGGATTTGGGGTAGTTTTGATTTGATATATGTATGTATATATATATAATCATTAAAATCATTCAACACTTAGACAATCCCAATATCAATAACAATCAACAATTTCCAAACTATTGTCAAGGCAACCTCCTTTTAATAATAATAATTATGTATATGTAGACTTTAAATTAAACATAGATCAATGTACATGTAAACAAAGAGAAGAAATCACCCTTTTCCAGGCTATGAAGTTAAAGCACTCCAAATATTAAACAAAGAATCAAGAAAAGAAATAATTCATCTATTCCTGGACCTCTGATATTTATAAACATACTTTTGTCAACATTGTTGGTAATGCAAAGTAAAATTAATTTTTCAGTCAGATGGAATATGTCACTAAGGAGTTAATAAACTCATAATCAATTATACTAGCTGAAGATAGAATTTCACTTTTAACATCTTTGGTTACATATACATTGAGCTATGCATAATTTAAAGTTTAAATATTAAGTCTTATTTAATTATTATAATCAACCCATCTCCATCTTTATATAATTGATTACGAGTTTAATAACTTCTTAGTGCCATATTTCATGTGGTTGATAAATTAACTTCACTCTGAATTACTAACAATGTTAACAATGGTATATTTATAAATATCAGAGCTCCAGGAATAGGTGGATCCATTCTGTTCTTGATCCTTTGTTCAAGATTTAAAGTGCTTCTTGCACTTAAGAGCATATTCTATAATACTGGCCAGGTGGCGGACACCATTTATTTTTTCAACCAGGTGGTGAGCACCATTTATTTTTTCAATGTAAATTTATAGTTGGATATTGTTAATAATACACATAATGTACAAAAAAATATTTATTTCAAAAATAAAATTTTAACATATAATTAATATTTAAATTTTTACGCTGTAAAAGTATAGTATGCCCTACAATTTGATTACAATATAATACAATAATTTATAAGAAATTTTAAAAATTAAATGTATTTTTATCAGATAAATAATTTTTTACCATGTTCAGATAGCGGTGGGCAAACATAAAATGGTCTGCGGGTGCCATGGTGCCCATGGGCATAGGGTTGGGGACCCCTGGCCTAGGTGAAGGGTGAAGTACTCTCTTTGCTCATATATATATATAATTAAGAGCTTGCTAAATGCAAGCTATATATAAGTCATGTGACATCTGACTTTTTATTATTACTATATATATATTAAATTAATTAACCTGAGTAATACTTTCAATGCATGTGCATCATAATTATAGTTATACTGTTAAAAAGCTAAGAGATTCATTTTTTGCTAACTTGAATACTTTTAGCTCTTTGGTTCATTATATATTTATTTTGTATGCTGAATCATGTCACTTTGATTTTATGTTTTTTATGGTTTCTTTCTTCACACATTATCTTAACAACATTATCTGAGAATAAGTTTGACACAACTTAACTTAATGTATTAAAAAACCAAGACCAATTTAACAAATGTATCTGTATTTTATAGCCATGAAAGGGAATTTGGACATAGTTTTGATCCTAGGATTGTTAAGATAATATGTAAACAATAGAATGATAGAAAACATAAAGTAAAAGAGACTTGATTTATCACACAAAATGCATATATAATGAGCCAAAGATCTAATAATATTCAAAGTAGCAAAAAATGTTTCTCAAAAATTATTAAGAGAACAATCATGATTACAACACACACACACATTGAAAGTATACTTTGTTTACTTAATTTAATATATTTTATTCTCTATTATAGTATTTTATACTATATATATGTTTGTGTGTGTGTTGTGTGAAAATTAAAACCTTGTGTAATGCTGTACTGAAAATCATATATAGAAAATCTGAAGATATCTAATATTTTATAAATACTTCAGTAAAAAGTTTTTCTGATAAGAAAGCATTGCTGTAATATTTAATGTTAAGCGAGTTCGTAATAATATATATTTGCATAAATCTACATAGTTCAGAGATGTAAATCATAAGATAATAGCTCAAGCTTCTCTTTGTTGTCAAGGCATTCTCTATGAATAATAGAAGTTCCGTTTTTTTTTATTTATAGAGGTTGCTTTGACAACAGGTTTAAGATTCCTGGTGTTTATAACCTTGATCTATTGCCATGTGATTTTTAAATATATATAATAATTAATATTTTTTTAATAAATGTGGTTCTTTAAATATTTTAAATATTTTTTCCCATATGTCATAGCATCGGCCGGCACTCAACTACTTGCTTGCAAGGCGACTGCGATGACCTCTCGGCTAACAACGCTTGACTCTTTTAAATATTTTTATTTAAAAAAAACACAGTTAGATGTCAATAAATAATGACAAATGCAAATTGTAAAAGCATTTATAATATACAATTTTCATTGGTCACTGTCTTCTGTCATCTGACTCTGTGATTTTTTTAAAATAGAAATAACAGAAATCACCACATATTTAAAAATATTTGAACTATATATATATATATTGTAACCTTACAGTATACCATTTCCAACTTTTTTTATACACTTAACAATACTATTTTTTACACCAAAACTTTACTCTTATGGTTTTGACTGTCCTGCAGTCACTGTCAGAGTTACAATATCCAAATATATAATCATACAATTAATACATTATATTTATATACATAATCAATAACATACATCTTAGCTATCATTTTCCATTTTATTATTCTACTCTTAACTAATTTTATTTTCTTATTTATAGGAATTTATTATTAAATTATTCTAAAACAATTTTATTATAATTTTAATCTTTAAGCTCTACTATTTAATCTATCATTTTATTATTATCTTTTTAATTATATTTTCTTAATTACTTCTAAACTTTCTTTATTTTTATTATATCTTAATGAATAAAGAATAATATATTGGTAAAATGAATAAATTATTGTCACAGAAATATTTTATTAAAATAAAAAAAAGATGATACTAAATTAAAAAATGGGAAGGTTTATGGATTAGTAAAAGGATTGTATAATAATGAATTAATAGATAAAAAAAATGTTTGCATTATTGGGAAATAAGGATTGTGGACTGGCAGGAATATATGGAGCATGAAAAATATTTAAAGAAGGGGTGCCTTTAAGACCAATTATAAATGGTACACATTCATATTTTGATAGAATATCCAAATGGATATCAAATAATATTTTTAAGAAATATATTAATGATAAAAGTAGTTTTTATATTAAAAATAATAAAGAGCTAATAAAAGAGATTACAGATAAAATAAATGAATATAAGAATAATATTAATGAATATAATAATTGTAAGTTGACTGTGGTAAAAATAGATGTTGTGTCAATGTACACGAATATAAATATAAAAGAAGCAATAGAATTAACAATAAAAAGTTATAGAAATAATGAGCATAAAAAAGTAAACATACCAATAGATAATTTGAGAGAAATAATGAGAATTAGTTATAAAGAGATTACATACAGTTTATAAAAAACATGGCGCTATATAAAATAAATATCTTGTTTACATATGTTTAATTTAATAAGAATGATGTATCGTAAATTCTAGAAATTTCACAAGCGTCATTCATTCACTCACGTAATAAAAAAGTAATTTAAAGTGATCAATTAACAACTTCACACTCTCATTTTCAAACACTTAAGATTTGCCATACATATACGTTTGGGTCGCAAAGATAGATGGATTCATTCTATCTTTTCCCAAAGACTTTATCTTGTGTTTGAAAAAATGAGAGTATTCATTTATATAGTGACATCTACAAAGCGCATGTGCATTAGCTTATTGCCTTATTGGTATTATAATTTGAATTTAATGAAGAATATTATAAACAAAGGAAAGGATTATTAATAAGAGGAGCATTAAGTGGGGTATAGAGAGAATATGGAATATTTAATGATTAATAATAGTAATGGTCCAATTTTTATGAAAAGGTATGTTGATGATTATTTATTGATTTTTAACAAGAGTCAAAGAGAAATAGATATGTATCTTGAAAAGATTAATAAGTTAGATAAAAATATAAAATTTACAATAGAAAAAGAAAACGATAATAAATTATTATATTTAGATATTTTGTTAAAAACGTCATATAAAAATGCAATTATAGAAACATCTATATATAAAAAATCTAATATGTATAGTAATATAAGTAATTGGAATTCAAATATACATATAAAATATAAAATAAATAGTATAAATTCAAGAATATATAGAGCTAGGAATTATTGCTCAGACGAAGAAGATTCTAGTAAACAGGTAGAATTGATAATTAAAGAATTTAAAGATAATGAATATCCAGAGAAAATTATATATGAATGTATAGGGAAATCAGAAAAAAAAAAATTAATAAAAATAAGGAGATAATATGTAGAAAAGATAAAATAGATAACAGTGAATATACAGGTATTAAAACTTATAATAATATTATTGTAAAAAGGAAGAATAAAATAATTATTAAAATTAATAAAAAGTTTAATAATGTAATAAAATTTAAGATAGTAAATAAAAGAAGGAAATATACTTAATATAAGAAAAGTAGAAAAATGCATAAATGGGGTATATAAAATTGAATGTATGTCATATAAAAGCAAAAATATAAAAACTAATTATGTAGGTGAGACAAAGAATTCAATTTATACAAGATTAGTTCAATATAAGTATGATAATAGGTCACTTATCTATTTGCATTCATTAGAAACAGGTCATAAATTTGAAAAGGATAGTATAAAAGTGATTAATTATACAAGTAATAGAGGCAATATTGATTAAAAATATAAAACAAAATCTTAATAGGAATCTTGAAGTAAAGACAATAATTTTATAAATAATTATAGTTATTATTAATAATAATAGTTTTAATATAAAAAGATTTTAAAAAAAGTTGAAGAGAATGATGATAGAGGGAGATGTCAAACAAGTATAAGAATTTTTGAAAATTAGTCAGTTGGTTTTTGGAAATAGGATTATAAATATGTAAGTATTTAGTAATGTAATAAAAAATAATGTAAAAAAATTAATAGTTAAATATATATTAAAAATAAAGAAAATATAATTTAAGAGATAATAATATAATGATAGATTAAATAGTAGAGTTTAAAGATTAAAATTTTAAAATTATAATAAAATTGTTTTAGAATAATGTAATAATAAAATACTATAAATAAAAAAATAAAATTAATTAAGAGTAGAATAATAAAATGGAAAATGATTATTTATAATGGTGAGACTAAAATGTATATTATTGATTATGTATAAAATATAATGTATTAATTGTATGATTATATATTTGGATATTGTAGCTCTGATGATGAGTGCAGGACAGTCGAAACTGTAAGAGTAAAGTTTTGGTGTAAAAAATAGTATTGTTAAGTGTATAAGAAAGTTGGAAATGGTATCATGTGTAAATATGGAAATCAATACATAAATAAAGGAGGAAGAAGAAGAAAATTGTATTACTTCCATAACCTTACAGTATCCCTGTAAATTGGCTATTATAAATTTAAAATGATAAAAATTTTATTGGCTTTAATTTTTATAGTCAAACAAATATACTCATCACTGCCCTTGGTTGTGTAGCATAGAATATAATCATTATCATGTTTAATAATCTATCATTCTAATGTGTATAGAAATATATAATTTTATAAACATTTTGATGGCTTTCCAAGCATATTTTTTTAAAAGATTTATATATTTGTATAAAAAAATAACTACCTTATATTTTGTTATTCTTATTAAAGAATAAAGTTATTAAATTGTGTAGATCAAAAAAAGTGTTCCTGCACTATAAAACAAATAATTCAAAACTAGAATTATAGAATAGAATTGTAAATTCAACATTACAACTATGAAATATTTTAAAATAAAGCAATTATATTTCATATTACATTTTTAATAAGGGATATAACAGACAACTCTTACATTTTATATTTTGTGTGTGCCTTGCATGCTTAAATTTTTTTTATGTAGCAAAAATTGATTTAGCTTGCTAGAATGTTTTTAATGATATTCATCAAAATATCAATTTAAAAATAATTATCTGGGAACTTTATAGTTTTTTTTGACATTTATTTTAAATAAATGCTTGAAAAATTATGTCAAAACCTGGAAATAAAAGTGAAATAATTGAAAAAGATTGAAATAATTATTTTTCTTCATTTAAAAGTTGTTTTTAAACTTTTACTGCCTTGATTCAAAAAATTTTAACAATAACATTTCCCCAGAAGTAACCATAATGACCTTTTCCAATATTTTGCAGGCAAACAAAAAAAACCCCAATGCATGATGGAGAATATTCTGTAATCTAGACATCATGTGATAATGGATATAAAAACTGAAGTTTGGAAAATCCAGACAGTTTTTACAAATTTTTATTGTATTCAGGACCTAAATAAGTTCTACTTTTTAAATAGCCATTTTGTTTGTCATCTACATATTGATCAGCTAGACTAAACAGCTAGGTAGTTGCTACTAGACAAATGGCTTCTTCTCATTGTTCTAGGAGAAATATGATAACAACAATAAACCAAAATCCATCCTTAATTAATTCACTAATTCTTTATTTCAAGAAATCTTATTTATTATTGTCAACTATTAGTAGGAAAATGGACAAAGTGACTTATGGAATGTTGTCTCATTATTTCAACAATAAATCGCTAGATTTTTTCAATTAAAAGTAATGGTAAATAGCTGATAGATTTAAAAAAATATATTTATTCAGATAAGTCACTGATGTTTATTTTCATAATATTGTAAAATAATTGTTTTATTTTTACTTTAAGAAAATGTGAATACTAAGTCTTGATAGTGTAAATTTATCTCACCCAAATTATGTAAGTAAAAACTTTAAACAAGAAGTTTTTCAACTTAAATATCGCTCCATAAACTTGTAGATTAGAGAAATGAACTGAAAAATCAAAAAAAATAATGAAAATCATTTTGTTATGGATGTTAAACTATTTGCTTTACCAGAGATACGATCAGAATTACTGGCATCATGGGTTAAGTGGAATAAACTATAATAAACAACAAATTTGTATCCAGTGCTTACGTAATTGTATTTTATTATCAATACTAAATATTTAAATAACATCCAATGAATAATGGTTTAGGAAAGCTAAATATTTAAATGCTATTCCTGAATTGTGAATTATCAAAGCAAATATTTAATATGATAAACATCCAAGTAATAAGCAATCTTAAAATGGATTAATGTGTTAAATGTAATTTACTTTAAATCAACAAGTATGATAAATGGAATTTATTAATCTTTATGCTATGTTCAGAAATAATTATATTATAAAGTGAAATTATTTGTACTTTATATCATCTGTGAAGCTTTTATTTTATAAGTGCTTGTAAATTCCCAAAAACTCTGAAATATTTTGCAAGTATCAATATATCATCATAACCATTTTTTTCTCATAAGAACTTTATTACTTAGATAAATGACTACATTAGTACAATGGGGAAAGCAATACAGTTAATGACAAAGCTAAGATGAAGATCACACAACTAGTCTTGCAATCAGTAACAACTAAATGTACAGCCCAAGCATCATAAATGAAAATCTGCAATGGAAAGTCCCATGTAGTCTTAAAAATCAATAAGGGGGCCAATTTTTTTGTCTCTATCATGGATAGTCCAAAGTTTTGATATGAATAATTGATCGGAATTATCAATGGTAGAATTAAAGATAAGTATGCATCTAATGGACCAATATGCAAAGAGTAAGAAAATGGAAATCCTAATAGATGGAAACAGATCATTAACAATATTAATAATCAGGGTAGTTAAGAATAGGGTTCTGACTTATATAGATGGAGGCTATAATGTCTCTATAACTTTGAAGTGAGGTACAATGACAGAAAACATGCAACAGGGCCTCATCATTTCTATGACATAAAAGGCAGACCTGGTCTATGTATGAGAAACCCCTATGTGTGACCAGAAAATGGCTCATAAAAAGAGCATTTATGTTTATCTTGATCAGAAAGTCTAAATATTTAGGTTCCAGATGCCACTGGTTAAATTTTTTAATAATGGTATGATTAGAGAAGGATAAAATGGATGGATGAAAAAGGATTATCATTATAATAAGATGATATACTCCCAAAAGTTATTTTTTTGAGAATTTGGTTGAGTAGGTATAACGGTAAATTTTGAGATGTGCTTTAATAGGGATGACAACCAGCTCCTCTCAGGAGAAGGAGTGGTGTCCATAGGGAAAACAGCAGTAAAGCATAATGCATCAAGGAACTGAGGAGAAATTTTTAGGATGGTATTATAGGCATGTTGGAATTGGAACATTGTAATGGAGTGAGTGAAGTGAAAGCCCATTGAGTTTTGTATGATTCTGAAGATTTCTGAAGCTAATAGCTACAGTCCTGACCTTCCAGAAAAGTTTTGAGCATAAAGTGTTTACTTTCCTAATAAACTCTCATGAGAAATTGGCGACTAGCATGAAATATAAATTCCTTGGAAACATGAGGATGTTAAAAAAGTCTTTGCAAATAGAGACATATAGACTTTTGATAATGAAGATGTGATCTTATGAGTAGAGAGAAGTGATTCTTGGATGGTTTTTCTCATTGCTGAGGGGGAGTAAAAAAATCAGAAAACCCAAAAAATTTTGGGGGTTTGGCAGAAAAATAGTGAGGTGATAGTGTTCCCGGAGGATAACTTTCATACCAAGGATTTGCCCATGTTGAAAGTCAACCCAGACTCAAAGGAAGCTTTTGTGAAGAGAAAAAAACAGCCAGTTCATCCATGAAAGAGATATTGGGGATTGATTTGTTGAGTGCTGGGATGTATATACTGGGAAGATTCTGCTCAAATTTAATTAATAATGATAAATTATAAAAAGCAGGGCACTAAGCAGAGAGTACTGTGGAATGGAATTTATAAGAGAGAAATAGAAAAAAGTCCTCCAATTTAGGGAGATGGAAATGTTCCTATTATTGAGGAGATTAGCTATTATATTGATAATTCCAGATGAGTGCCAAACTTGCCCAAGTAGATTTGAGGAGACAATGGGTTTGAATGGAGTCAAAGGCTCCAGCAATGTCCAGCTGTTTGACCACTGGTTTAGATTTTCTAAGGTTCTATTGTAATCTATGATCATTTTAAACAAACTGATGGCATCAGCCATGGATGAACCCTTTTTTGCTAATTGATACTGAGGAATAAATGGGAGAACCTTATCCTGAATCTTGTCCTTAACAACTGATTTGATAATCTTGATCATCAATGGGGTCATTGAGATGTGCCTAAGGTTCTCAAGAGGAGGTAGTAATATATTTTTTTTAAAAAAAATGCACCACCCTTATGAGGTATAGGCCATAAATGTCAAAAGATTTAGATGAAATGGGGTTAACCAATTCATGAATCATCAGAATCATAAATTTTTCAAGGTGCACCAGGATGAATCAAGAAAGATCTGTATATATTTTCTCAGGCATTGAAGACAGTTTGGATCTAATGTCTTTTTCTGAGAGACAAATTTAATACTGTGGATTCATTAAAAAATGGCTGATTTGGCTCATGTGGGCAATTTGTCAGTTTGACCTTGAAGAAATGGAAGATATCATTAATCATATTATTCCCTGAGTAGAGTTTATTCTTAACTTTGATAGAAGGAGTATTTAATTTGTTTTGTGTCCCAGGCCCCATCTAATATGGCCCCTAGACCAATTTTGAGGCTGGATGATGAAGAACCTCAGCTTCTTGGTGGATAGATAAACTGCAATGATTTGTTGATTGTCCTTATATTGTTGTTTGAGACTAATCGATTCTGTTGAAGAAGGGAATGTAGGCATGTGTTTCAGTGTGTTATTAATGGACTCCAACTTATGAAGAAGTGAAGTTGGACCCTTGTTTCTGGATGTATAAAATAAAATAGTAGAGTTTAGTATATTGATGAAGGTAAACCATGCTTCTGTCAAAGGTAGGGCCAGAATGTCAATTTTTCTAAAATAGATGTAGATCTCTGAGAGGATTGCCTCTGAAACTGAGGTTTTAAGAAGGATTTAAATGATGGACTTCAAGCCTTCACAGGACCAAAGGAACAGGTCTATTGATAAATTAATTACAAGCATGAGGTGATCAGAGAATAAAATGGGTTGAAGGCAGGGATCAATAATAAAATGAAGGTCAAGATAATAGTAGACCAGAACAATGAGGGATGAATATTATTTAGTATAAAAGAAGAAGACATGCATAGGAAAGAAGTCCCCTGAACACATAAGATGGGTATTTCTTAAGATGAATATATTTAGAATTATAAGTGCTGGTATGAAGTGTTAAAACCCCCATTATTATCATATGGTAAGGGTTAGAGCTAAGTATCAAGTTCATTTGTTGTATCAATGAGTGAATTAGTGATATGCCTCTCTTAAAATAAACAAAGATCACATTTAATCTAAAGGACTGATGAAAGAGGGTGTCAATTAGGAGAAATTGATTAATAACATTTGTTTTATTTGATTTAAAAGGGGAATTAATTATTGGGAATAAGAATGGCAACCCCTGTAGAAGGGTGGGCCAAAATGGAATGATGTAGAGAAGTGATATGCCTCTCTTAAAATAAACAAAGATCACATTTAATCTAAAGGACTGATGAAAGAGGGTGTCAATTAGGAGAAATTGATTAATAACATTTGTTTTATTTGATTTAAAAGGGGAATTAATTATTGGGAATAAGAATCACGACCCCTGTAGAAGGGTGGGCCAAAATGGAATGATGTAGAGAACCAATTTTTCTGAATCTAATTGGAATTTCTGGATTTGAAAATGGGTGCAATTTTGTTTCAGCAAAGCATATTATAAGTGGTGAACATTTGAGAAAATCCAATTTGAAATTGCATTGACCCTTTTAATTGAGTTAACATCTTGAAATTAAAACCAACTATTTTAAGTTTCAATAGATCAAAATTGGAATTATGTGGAGAACCAATTTTTCTGAATCTAATTGGAATTTCTGGATTTGAAAATGGGTGCAATTTTGTTTCAGCAAAGCATATTATATGAGGTGAATATTTGAGAAAATCCAATTTGAAATTGCATTGACCCTTTTAATTGAGTTAAGGTCTTGAAATTAAAACCAGCTATTTTAAGTTTCA